>JANRGW010011663.1:0-45696 GCA_024733675.1 Psilopsiagon aymara
TTAGAAAAACTTTGAAAATACAGGAAAAGACAAAAAGACAAAATAAATGAAAAGGATGTCAATAACAACACTTTCACAATTAATCTGTCAGAAACCCCAACGTTTTCTGTTAGGGTGTTAGAAGGAGCAGGTTAGATTACAGATTGCATTTTACGTTCTGTGAATGATACCACTAGAAACACTGGCTCATATCTTCTGATATTAGAAAACTGGAAGCTTCTACCCTTTTGAACATCAGAAAAAATATGGATAAACTCAAACAAATCAATATTAAAATATTTAGTTGAAATAGCAAAAGCAACACCAGATATCGTATGTTGTGGGGGTATAAAGAATGGAATCTTGCTAACGCAGAACTGATGATGCTTTTATATAAGATTTCTAGTTATGAACTAATTTAATGCAACTACTGCCCATGGTTTAAAATAAAGAAATTGTGGTTACCAGCATAATACTCTGCCTGTTTAAGTTTCCCTTCTGCTGTGTTTCTTTTCCTTCATTTTAACCACGTCTGCTGTGAACACAGCTTTATTTCCAATGCGTTTTGAAAGAGGGTTTTTAAACTTCTGCTGTCTAACTCAAGAGTCTAAATATGAAAGAGTAGTTAGTATTTTATCTCCCTTCAATAATTTCAATATTCTTATATGAATGCTATATAAATATTCATAGGTAATACTTGAAGTGTGAACGTGTAGGAGAAGGTTGTACCTAATTTCAGTAATGACAACTTGTCCTATATATGCAAAATGCATTTGATGGAGTTCTAAACACACATACATGTACTCAGTTGTCTCTCTAGCTCAAGGGCATCTATGGCACATATTCCAGCAGGTAAGGAGGCCTATATGAAAATTACTGCAGCAGAAGGTTTTATTAAACTTTGATTTCTTAGTTCCTCTTTTCAAAAAATCCCTTTTGAATGCTACCTTAGCTTTAGATTACATAAAACAAGTCTCAGTGCTCTGATTTTATTTTAAAGCATATGTTTTTAACGCATTTCCTGCAGCCATTGAAGCCCCCTCACCTACTACATATTAACAGCTTTTTTTCTAGTATTAATAGAGCTACTATCCACACTGAAAATTTAATTAATGTATTTTTGTACTTTGGCAGGCAGCCTGACAAAATCAGTGGAATAGGCAGATGACCTGGGTTTAGACCTCACTTTTAGAACTGTATTTAGGTCCATGTTAGCAAATTTAACATAGCTGACATAGCACTTAAGAGACCTTTCCATTGATACAAAAATAATAATGCTTAATCAGACTTCAGCAGATACAGAGAAGAAACTGCAATTCAAATGTCTCAGCAATTTACTCCAAATCAGTTAGCTGCATTTGGAATACCTGTCAAATGTTATATTTCAAGTTTTATTGGAAACTGCCACCATATCAGAAACAGTAGCGATAAGTCTTGATCACAGTTTACTTCAGTGTTGAAGCTTCCATTATTCCTTATGGGCTGTGCTAACTATAACTCAGTGCTAGATCAAAATTTGTCCACTAGAGAGTCGCTAAGGCTAACACATATAGTTAAGGAATACAGGAGATTTAAAGAAATGCATGCCCCTGATTGTACTTGTGTATTTTCTATGCCAAATATGTAATGGAACATTAAGTTAGAAGTTTATTTAAAAAGAGATAAGATGCTGTAAGAGTGCAATGGAGTAGAGTATTTTAATAACACTGTGCACAGCTTTTATGCAAAGTGGACAGGAACAAATGGCTAGAAAACTGTAGATAGATAATTTCAAGGTAAATATTGCTTGTATTAATTCTTCATTTGGTTCTCCATTTTAAAGCCCCATTTACAGTATTTTAATAGTCCATAGATTATTCTGAAGGCATATTTATTCATTGACAAAAAAAAAAAAATATCATCTTCATAAAGATAACTTTTGAAAGAGAAGCATTTACAGAAAGATCAGGTGGAAAGTTTTAAAAAATTCATTGCTTTCCTAATACATGTAGGGAATCTATCCGCATATATTTGTTTATGTATTAAAGTTGAACGTGAAGTATTCAAAAGTTTGGAAATTACAAAATTAAATGGTGTCACTGTACAGCCATGGTTCATTTCACCCTAGATTATGGCATACTCCTTATATAAAAGACCATGCTCTTATCTTCCATTCACTGGAACTTGTAAACTTCGTTACATCCAGAGAATTGAGACTACTTTCTGAATTATTCAATGAATATAACTTTGAATTCACAACACTTAAGGTGTAAGCCTGATAATCATTTCCACTCCCATAACTGTGCTCTGAATACAGAGCTGTACATCATAAATTTAGAATTTTCCTTGGTTGCATTTTTTTTTCAAATACTGAAATCTACAGCAGTCTCAGGTTTAATGATGTAGAACACTACATTAGGTACCTCTTTTGGAAACTGAAATATGAAAATATTAATTATGAACCTATATTCCTTGTGCAATGAAGGTAACATTCATCATACCAATTGGAGCTATCTAAGAGTTAATGATCTTGGGTTTTTTTCAATAAATGTACTTTCAAGGATTTATCTCCCCTGCCTTGCACACCTGTTAGAAGCTGGATTAAATACCCACATGGAAATGTTTATGTCTCAGTTCTAACTATAGCAACATCTACTTATTTGACACATAGAAGACAGCATCCTTACCATAAAAGACATATCTATCAGATGACTTGGTGGATGAAGAACTGGCTGGATGGCCGCACACAAAGAGTTGCGCTCAATGGCTCAGTGTCCAGCTGGAGACCAGTAATGAGTGGTTTCCCTCAGGGATTGGTGTTGGAACCACTGTTGTTCAACATCTTTGTCGGTGGCGTTGAGAAAGTGGGATTGAGTGCGCCCTCAGCAGGTTTGCTGATGATACCAAGCTGGGTGGTTCGGTCGATACCTGGAGGGAAGGAATGTCACCCAGGGGGACCTGGACATGCTTGTGAGGTGGGCTGATGCCAACCTGATGAAGTTTAACCATGCCAAGTGCAAGATCCTACAGCTGTGTCTGAGCAATCCGAGGCAGAGCTACATGTTGGGCACAGAAGAGATTCAGAGCAGCCCTGTGGAGAATGACTTGGGGGTGTTGGTTGGTGGAAAAATGAACATGAGCCAGCAGTGTGTGCTTGCAGCCCAGAAAGCCAACCGTATCCTGGGCTGCATCAAAAGGAGTGTGACCAGCAGGTTGAGGGAGGTAATCCTGCCCCTCTACTCTGCTCTCCTGAGACCTCACTTGGAGTATTGTAGCGTCCTCAACAGAAGAAAGACATGGAACTGTTGGAGCAAGTCCAGAGGAGGACCACAAGCATGGTAGGAGACCTGGAGCACCTCTTGTATGAAGATAGGCTTGAGAAAGTAGTCTTTTCAGCCTGGGGAATACAAGGCTGCATGGAGACCTCATAGCAGCCTTCCAACATCTGAAGGGGGCCTGTAGGAGTGCCAGGGAGGGATTCTTCATTAGGGACTGTAGTGATAGGACAAGGAGTAATGGGTTCAAACTGAAACAGGGGAAGTTTAGATTGGATATAAGAAATGAGTTCTTCACTGTAAGGCTGGTGAGGCACTGGAGTGGGTTGCCCAGGGAAGCTGTGACTGCTCCATCCCTGGTGGTGCTCAAGGCCAGTTTGGACATAGCCTTGGGTGGCATGTTTTAGTGTGAGGTGCCCTTGCCCATGGTAGGGGTGTTGGAACTAGATGATCTTAAGGTCCTTTACAACCCTAACTATTCTATTATTCTATGATTCTATGACAATAAAAGTCCAAAAGAAAAGCATTTAAAAATTCTGCCTCTGCCTTGAGCTTAGACATTTGTCTAGGGCTGCAATGTTCCCTTTCTTAAAAATACAGGGAGGTTTTTCTTTTCATTTAAAATGAGAGAAGCCTTTAATTATAGTCATGTTACTCCTGCCTAGATTTTGTAATACGGCAAGAGTTACAATACTTGTCTAACGAATTAGGTTTTTGTTTAATGCCTTTTTCTGCCTAAACAAATTTGTACACACCTATTGAGCTGTAGCCAAGATGTGTAACAACCTTTTCTGCAAAATCTGTCTCACTATGCAACTGAGGATACAAAAGTCCTGAACCCTCAAAAAAGCAATAATAAGGAGAATGACCTTTGCATGTTGATGAGCACATTCTTCTGGATTTTCTCTCATTAACCTTGAATTAAAAAAAAAAATCAGTCTTAAATAGAAAATACTGAAGCATTCTGAAACAATGACATAACATGAAGACATTTTCTTCCTGAAGAGGAATTCTGACAAGAGTAACTTTGTTGCTATGCTGCATAATCAGGCTATTTATTTACATTCATACAGAAAAATGATTGTGTTTTAGACAAGGAGGATTTGGATGTCTGAGAGCACGCCAAGCAGTGTAAGGTTATTTTTTAATGCTGTAGAAGGTGCTGAGCTCAAATCTATGCTTTTAGTGTGGACAACTGATCTGAGTGTCTAAATGGACCTTGGTGACCATTATAAAAACCAAAATTGCTAACAGTAAGTATCTAGGCTGGATGTCCATAGCTCATGATTTTCTTTGTTTCCTACTTCTAAAGAAAGCATGACAGAAATGGATGTCTTTTCTCTCTTAGTACGCTATGTCAGAGAAGAGTAAAAATCTAATGCTGTTATGAAAGTTAGTTTTCTGTTTGTTTTCTCCATCTAAAATGGAAATATGACAAATGTGATAATAAATATAAGTTGTATATGGTCAGATGAAATTGGTTTATACGAGTTTGAACTTTTTGGAGTCATTATATGTGATGTTTCATACAATAAAATAGAACTCAACCCTCATATAACACTGGCATTAGGAGTGATTGTACAGGAGCTAGGAATTTCTCAGTAAAGCCTGTTTAATTAGCTTGGAAATAAAGGTTAAAAAATAAAAGTGTTGGTTATTTTTTGGGTGTTTTAGTTGTTTTTTTCTCTTGGTGTAACCATTCCTCTGGATCCCTGTGTAAGTCCATGGCACCATAAGGTGATGTCATACAACCTGAGGGATAAATTACAAGCATACTACACATAGATACAATGTCTACATGTGTAAGGGAAAAGTCTTTCCCAGTGGTGTATTTGTGGCTTATGACTGAGACCATAGCACAAAAGAACAAAAAAATCCAAAAAATCAAAACACCCCCCCCCCCAACCAAACAAAACAAAACAAAAAAAAAAAAAGAAAAAAAATTTAAATCAGGTGAACATTCAGAAATACTTATCTGGATCCAAGATCCACGTTTCCAAGTCTGCAAAAAAATCCACAGGATTACACCATCTTCTGTATTCTTGGCTAGACACTTGAACTGCAAAAACATTCAGCCTAGGTTTCAAAACCTCTAAGAATACTATCAGTGTGACAATCATCACACATAAAGAAAAGCATTATCTATTTTCTTCTGCTAAATATTAGATAAACTGGTTGAAGTATCTTTGATGATGACGGCCCATACATGTACTTTAATACTTTGGAAACAGTCACAATGAAATTGCCTGTAATGCACAGATTTCTTGCCTGTTTGAAGCAGCTAGACTTAGCTAATTGTACAGTTTTCAAGGTTAGAAAAGGACATAGTGTGTCAGTTTGACTGAAACCAAAGTATCATCAATGAAAGGCTTTTATGTAAAACAAAAAAACAAACAAACACACAAACCAACCCCAAACTACTATATGGTTAAAGGAAAACATTAAGGACATGTCAGCAAAATTCTAAAATTTTTATTTAATCATTCTTTTTACTATGAATCTTAATCACATACAAACTAGGTGAATCAAGTCAAGATACTCAGATAAAACACCTTTATTTCTTTCACTTAGGAACTGATCTATTGGTATTGTTAAATTATGTTAATGTTTTAATGTTATGCTGTGTTATGCATAATTTATAAATCTAGTGCCAAAATGCATGAGTGCCGTTCTCTTGATTAGATATTTTAAGAGCCGAGAAATCTGCAAACTCTTTGGCTGACGATATTTTATTTAGCAAACCTGTTAATGGAATGTTGTTTTAGCATATTCACAATGAGTATATTTTAGAAGAATGATAGATAAATCAATAAGTTTTGTCATGAAAAGTGTACATAGATAATCCATGACAACATTAATTACTTCAATGTATCATGTTAAAAAACTAAGGTAGAAATAGATTATCATAGACTACTACACCTGATTAAGTTGTCTCATACTTCTTTCTGTAGAATATGTAAAATTCTCTCTGTTCTACATATTTAAAGATAATAGAGTAACTGTTAAAATTAACAGAATAAAGTGTGAAGTGTCACTTATTCTGAATTTTAATGCTGAAACAGTGTTACTTTTTGTTCAGTGAAGTCTTTCATAAGCATTTCAAGTACTGACAATTTTTTAGGGATTTTGAGTCTCATTTGAGGTGAAAGAACCTACTGTAATATTGCAGAAACAACTGAGGAGGTTTGGCAGTAAAGATAACATCAGATGACAGTTTTAAAAGACTGGGCTGCTCTAAATTGGTGTCATAATTCAGGATAGACAACTATGGTTTGAAGTAAACTACTGTTTGAAGAAAACTCCTAGCTTATTGCATCCAAATGCTTTAATGAATAATTACACTGTATGTTCCTTTTGGTAAAAGTATCACGGTCCATCTTAAATCAATACAGCGGTTTTGACTCTCTTGTTCCCGCTGAAAATCCATTGCAGAGCCTCATGATTCCAACAACTGGAAATGTCAGGCCTAAATTTGTTCACAACTAGTCCATAATAATATGTTTCAACACCACCAGTTATGTTCTCAACTGTCTATCTTTCTGGTCACTTTTCTTAGGATAATTATCCTATTCTCTTTTTCTGTCCACTCTTTAGTGTCTTTGTACAGTTGTATTCACCTTTCTGAATAAAAAAGCGCCAAAATAACCGATCTAAAATTCTAGAAGAAACACTGACAGTCCTCATGAACTGAAAATAATACTTCCCCTGTCCCCTAAGAAAATTTCCCCTGAAACATTCTAAGACCAAATCTGCCTTTTCATTACCTTATGACCAATATTAATCGCCCTGTGCTGACTCTTCTGATGTCATCCCTTTAATATCGTTTCTTATATAACAGTAACTATTATATAAGTTCCAAACATGCGACCTTGTGTTTTGAGCTATGAGGTTGTACTCAATTCTTCTTCATATAGGTCAATGTTCTTCCTGCTCTTCTTCTTGTTTTATGACATCTGAAATCCATTTTCTTCCTAACAAAACATAGGAAGGAAAAACCACAGAGCTGCAGTTAATGAAATATTGTAAAAGATCAAGGCTTATCTAATCAGAATAATACATGTAGTCTGAATTGCACTTGAAAACTATGCGTAAAATTGCGAAGACAAATAAACGCAACCACATTATGAACCGATCAATAAATTATCACACAAATTGAGTTTGGCTTTTTTTTTTTCCTCAAAGAGAGTGACAGCTTAAGGTTTTTGTTGTTTACACCTGTATTCATTTGTTCTTATTTTGTGGCGATCCTCTTATATACACCATTTATTTATATACATTCAAAGACTTAATAAATAAGTATTATTTTTCATTTAAACCATCAGATAGTACCTAAATCTTTAGCAAGCCATACAGAACTATTTAAGGAACTAGGAACTGAAGTATCATTTAACTAAATTTTTCATTTACTTTAGATACGCCGTATCCCTGAATATGTAAATCAATGTGGTTTGAAGAGACAAGGTAGATATGATGTGATATTTGGTGAGATTGTGGTTGTGAAAAATTTATATCTAAAGAGAAATTATACTATTAATAGCAACATAAAATATTTTAGTAAAGGATTATACAAATTCCTCAAACACCTACTTTTCTATGAGCTACAAGTTACCTGACAGTTTCAGTCAATAAGAAGGCTGAGGGTTTGGTTGTTTGTTTTTTTTTTTTTATCTTTTTTAGGTTTCCTTTTACTGGGAAAGTCACACTGGATTCATTCTCACAAGAACATTCTCAATCAAGATTTTCTGACCTCTAATACCTCTAAGGAGAATTTGTCTATAAGTACAGTTGTTGAGACATAGATAGACAAGTATTTTTAATTATTTGGTTTTTCATTTAGATTTATATCCATCTAACATATGTGGATTATTCTATTAATCTCAGATAATCATAAGTTTAAGTATATTCAAAAATCAGCATGTGAGTTTAGTATGTTCAGTCTGTTTGGAAAATAACTCTTAAGTGGAAGAATGGTACATAGCTCTCCACCCTGTTCTTCAGGAATGAGTTTGTTTTCCTAAATGTCATCAAGGTATTTCAAACATACAAAAGTGATCTGAACAAATCACCTTCAGAGGACCAAAACCATAAGCAAGAGTATTTCTGGAATCCATTTCTTTACTGAGAAGGTGAGACTACACATGTGGTAGTTTGTCATCAAAGGGGAATGGGAGAGATATTTTAGTAATCCATGTTGATAATCAGAGGAGAAAAAAAATGGTCATTAACAAAAACAAAAACATGTAGAAAGGAGAATCTGTAATGCCGTCCACGAATAGATAAGAAGTGGAGTGTTGGAATCTTGCGCAAAATTCGGGAGATATAATGTGTGGATACATTTTTTCCATGTAAATTGATGAGAGAGTTATTTTTCTTCAGCTTCCTGTTACACAGGTTATCCTCTCACTGTCTGCAGTGAGGAGGACAAAAAACTCTCTTTATTCTTTCAACTAATCATCATCGAAAGGATGAAAAAAAATCTATGGAACTGTATCAGATAATTTGGCTGTTGCTTTAGCTTTCTTAATCACAGAAAAGGAACATCCAAGTTGTTCAGGGCTTTTCTTGCACTTTGATCACCTACATTCAGGAATTACAGAGATGAAATATGCAATAAAACTGATTTTTCCTGTATCTCCCATTTTTTTTCCAGATGAAATGGTTACTGTATTGAGCTTGATTTTCTGGAAAAAAGCAAATTAAGAGATATTCTGCAAATCTGTGCTTTCCATTAAGGGCACAGTATTAAGGCCTCATCAAATCTGTTTGCTTTCTGGCTCTATGTAGTAGAGTGAGAGTCCTTCAATTTGAATTTTGAAAGAAATGAAATTAAGGAAAGAATACCCTTTTTCTTATACCAGTTTGTGATTTCCATTTTCCTTATTAGTCAAAGGAAAGAAAGTTGAATAATGAATAAAAAATACCTATATGCGAATGCATGCAGAAGCATACAGTTCTTTCACCAATTTTGAGAAATGCTGAGCAGAGGAAAACCAATCCAAATAACATTTTATTGCATTCAGGTTTGTGTATGCCCAAAAAAAGGAAGACCTGCTACAGAATATAACCTTTCCCAATCTCGATTCATTACAAAGCATCATGCAGAGAGATCAATAGTAGTTTCATTGCAGTAATTTGTCACCTAATATAATCTACAGAAGAAAAAGGTGGCAAACCTGCACCAACAACTCCACCTTCCAAAACTTAAGCTCCTATTGTTCTTGTTTCTGGCAGCAAGCAATCTTTGAAGCAGATAAAATAAGAACAGAGAACTTCTTAAGTAAAAAAAAATGTTACTCATCAACCAGCCCCTCTATAAAAGATAAAGTTTCTGTATTTTTAATACAATACAAACCGCTACTGACTCGGGAAGATAATTTGCTTTGGGTGTATGCATTTACATGATACTTTCATAAAACATGTTGATGCAATTACTTAGAAAAATTGAACATAAGTCATAGAATCATAGAATTATAGAATCATAAACTAGTTAGAGTTGGAAAGATCATCTAGTTCCAACTCCCCTGCTATGGGCAGGGACACCTCACACTAAACCATATCACCAAGGCTCTGTGCAACTGGGCCTTGAACACTGCCAGGGGTGAAGCATTCCCATCTTCTTTGGGCAACCCATTCCCGTGCCTCACCACCCTTACAGTAAAAAACTTCCTCCTTCTATCCAATCAAAACTTCCCCTGTTTAAGTTTGAACCCATTATCCTTTGCCCTATCACTACAGTCCCTAATGAAGAGTCCCTCCCAAGCATCCCCACAGGCCCCCTTCAGATATTGGAAGGCTGCTATGAGGTCTCCATGCAGCCTTCTCTTCTCCAGGCTGAACAGCCTTAACTTTTGGAATAGATTAATAAATCTAGCATGATTTTGCATGATGCATAGTACTAATTTATTTAATTTAGCATTCTATTCTAAATAGCTTGTTGGTTAGATATTTAGAAGGCTTTTATATGTAGATTATGAACAGTATTTTTTGGTTTAATAATGATGTAGAATGAAAGGAATACTTAAAAATACATCACTGTTATCTCTCTAAAGAACAACTGGACTTTATCTGTACAGGATAAGAGCAAAACACTCTATTTTGTCAAATAACAGAATGAACTATGTCTTTTATTTATTTATTTTTTTTAAACAGATTATTTTTATGGTCAAAAGTAATCTTTCTGCCTCCAGCTATTTCATATTCGTCAGAGAAGTTGTAGGGTAAATTTAGGGTATCGACTTTACAGTGATAAAGCATATGATGATGCACCACAGAGTGAGATCAAAAACTTGAGTGTGCTCAAGTTTCAGCTCACCCAAGGTAGTCAATTGTATATGCTGACCTTTGTCCAACACCTTTCACCAGTCACATCTGTGCTTTTACAGGAGTATATTTAGATTTTAAGGCTAACACCACTTTTGAACTTAAGTGCAATTCCTTTACCTATTATGCTAACTACATTTGTCTTTTCTTGTCAGTGTTCACTTAACAATCCTCCAGTGTGCCCTTTGAAGGGCCGATTTCAGCCACTAAGTTTCCAAACTGAATTGGGAACTGCTACAGCTGCTGTTATTCAGCAAGAACAAATTTTAGTCAGGACCCAGAGGATCTTCTCCAGACCAAACAGTCCCTCTTTAGCAGCCTTAAATGAACTAAGTGGCCCTTTCTGGGCCTCTATCCTTTTTGCTTTATGAAGCATCTAATTTTCAAAATACATATTGATATAAAAATGTAAAGCCATGAAATGAAATTTGGTGGGAAGAATTTATGAGGCACTAGTGAGACTGATCTTCCATGTTAATAAACTGCAATTTTGAAAGTCCTCCCAAGGAATCAATCACTACTGGAAACATTTTAATTTACATGCAGTAAATCGCAAGAGGCAGAAAGTTGCTAGCATGGACAAAGAGTGTCAGCAGACTTTTTTTTACCGTTCCCATTTTTCTTTCTTAGAGGATTATCATTGCCCACTGTCATCTATCTATCTTTTTGGAGTGGCCAATGAACTCACAGGACAAAGATATTTTTTTGTGGTAATTATAATACTCTCCTTAATATTTATTCCGCACCAAAGAATTACCAGACATCCATGACTGTGCTTGACATATCTTCCCCAATAGAGCTTTAAGGCTATTCGTATTCTATTCAACTGATATCCAGTGAAGTCTGTATCTGTGTAAGGGACAACCACATTTCTAATACAGAACCAGGTCAGTTTACTGGACAACAACAGATTGGAAGGGGCTTTGAGCAACCTTGTCTAGTAAAAGGTGTCATTACACATGGCAGGAGGGTTGGAACCAGACGGTCTTTAAGGTCCCTTCCAACCCAAACCAGTCTATGATTCTAAAATTGTAGCTGGCAGTGTTATCAGAATGATACAAAATACTTAGCATACTGTTGTTACAACTTTGGTATGTAACTATTTGGTATGTAACTATTCCAGCTGAGTTCAAGGCAAGCTTTTTTTTTTTTTTTTAATTATATACTGATTTTTTGCACATAATAGACCTCTGCTTTGGCTACAAGTAACTAGAACGATAGTGCCTTCCTCAGTCACAGACAGTCACAGTCACAGTCTGATTAATAAACACAGCTAGGAAGGATACCTGGAGAGGAAAAAAACCCAAGAATATCGCTTATAGCACAGTTTCTTTTTAATGTTAGAAGAGGAGGGAGAGATATTATAAATAACTTTGGAAGCATATTCTTAATGAAAGAGGGCAGGCACACAAACTTCTTTAATCTCCAAAAGGTTTTTCTTTCATTTGCCTACAGAAGGAAAATAAAACATAGCTTATAAATAAAAGCACTTTGAAGGGATTGATTGAAGTTGCTGGAGAGAATTTGATTTTAAAAGCACTCTTCCCACATTAACTCTCAGAGGATCAAAGGGTGAACTAATCCTTGTTACGTACTTAGAGCCACACTTTCTAGTTTAAATTGCTTGAAACAAATTGGCAACTACATTTCCACAATAAAATTTCCAAAACATTTTCAAAACAAGCAACAAATCCTGTCAACTCAGAAAGCAGCCATTCTTCAGAGCTGGATATTTTTAACAGTAAGTTTGCTTGCAAAGGATTTGCATTATACAGTTCAGAACCAGGCAAGGGCCTAAATTGAGCTGTAGCCCAGTCTCTTCCACCTACACAAAGCATCATTACTATCCCTACTATATGCTGAAGTTTGCAAATATGACTGCCATGGCTTGACCACTAATATTCCTTTGTTTTCTTCTTCCAAAAGATCAGCTGGCCAAAAGGAACACTTTGAGAACAACCAATCAGCAAAAACTGGCATTTAAAAATCCTCAGTCTACATTCAGACACCTAAATAAACAATTCAGGCTTGGAATGTGTCAAGTGTCTGTGCATTCCAGATGACTGCTGACCAGCAGCATTTTCAAAGACAAATATAGAGTTCCATTCTGAAAGAGTGGCCTTTTTTTAATTTTCTTTTTAATTTTATTATTTCTTTTAAAGCACTAAACATTAAAATGCTGTGTGTCATTTGGGCCAATACACTTATTATAGAATCGCTTTCATGACTGTGGTGCTTTAATCCAGTAAAATGGAACCCTAGTTTTCAAATGAATTGATAAGACATTGATTAACATTAACCAATTCATGGGCCAGGAGCATTAACTTTTCTAAAGTAATGTAATTTTTTTATTAAAAAAAAAAAAAAATAATCAGTTGTGCAACATAGACTTCTGGTTAGTGCACAGGTCTGAAAGTGAGAGCAACGGAGTAATGGCACTGATCTTGGACTATTTGTGGACATGCATTTCAGTACTAGCAAACATAACTGCCACTGTATGAGAAAAGAGCAGAACAAATGAAAACATGACTACTTTCACCCACGAATAATCTGTCCTTTAGGTTGACTGCCCTTAAGACAGAACTACAAATGCAATCCCCCTGGAAAGGAGAAACATAATTTTCCCACTAAGGTAGTAGTGCTCTGAACTATGTGGTGGATTTAATGTTATGCAACATTTAGCTTGAAGACATTCCATGATCACTATGACAGTTGACTGAACTTTTCTTTGAAGTCTCCATGAACTGTAGAGGCTGCCAAGCAGTGAAAAATTTCAGGACATGATAAACTGATCAAAATTTGTGATGTGCTCTGAGTTTTGCTGAAGAAAAAACTTTGCAGGAGTCTAAAATTATCTCAGATCTCCACCTATAAGTGTCCTATGAATGTGATTAATACTAGTGCAGTCATAATTGTTGGCAAAAGTAATTTCTTATTTCCTATTTCTTTTTCCTACCAATTTTGCATAACCAAAATTCATGGATCAAAAAAAAAAAAAAAGAAAACAAAGCCAAACAACCCCTTCAAACTCTTCCTTGAGGGTGGTTTAATCAACAAGTTAAGCGAAAAAGAAAAATGATACTAAGGGAATTTTTTTGCACAGATAATATATTAGATGGTGGTTTGCATTTTCATAAACATAGTTGTAGGTATGTTTTTATTAGGTTTGGGAGACAGATGTTAGGTTTATTGGAAAGTGTCACTTTTTAATTAATTTTTAATGCTGTATGCAAAGTATTTTTTTACATAATCTTTGCTACTTTAATGCACACAAAACTGAACTGTAATAAATTTTGAAATTATTTGTCTTATATGTTAGCTCATGAAACCTAATTAGCCTATTCCTAGTTTATTTTAGCAAAACAAAAAACTTTTCTATTTTTCTTGCTATGCCATTTGAGAGAATTTCAATCAACTCTAGTATACTTTCTTATGGTAAAAAATGAAAACCTGTAATTTACCAAAGCTGTGTATCAGAATTCTCGAAATAATTTTTTACTCCAAAGAAGACATTTTGTCATATCATCATTTTTTAATAAGGTATGCTAATTCTTTTTGCCTTGCAAAGGTAGCTCTTTCACTTTCCATAAAAGCAAGAATCAAGTTAGTATTCAAGGTAGAACTGAAATCATCAAAAGGTTTGAAGTGCAAAACCAGCCTGCCAAACTACCTGAAAAATACATAGAAATATTTCTTGCATAGAAATTAAAAATATTTTGTCTGTAAGAAGTGCTTTTCAAACAGTCATCCATGCTTTGTGCTGCCATTTTATCCATGTACAAAACACCAGTAAGCACAAATTAAGGACATCCTCATGTATAATTGTCAAACAATAACACTCCTAACAAGCTAACGGCATCTTTCTCCAGAGCCAGAATATCATTTCATTTTACAGAAAAGGAAGATATATAATGGACAACAAATCTGGATCACAATGTTTAATATTATTTCTTCAGTCATTACATGAAAGAAAAACAGGATATCTTACATGATACCTATATTTGGACTTTCCTGCATATAACTTTTGTTATATCATTATCTCATTGAACAGCAATTCTCAGACAACTGGTTAGTCAATGGTCCTGTTCCACACAAAATATTAAAAAGTCAGAAATATTAGAAACATGACAGAGTATTCTGAAGATCTTATAATACATTCTGTTTTACTGATCTCCTGCAATGACTTCAGACATATTTGAAAAAAGACCAAGAGAGAAGACCATTATCTTTCTTTACATGAATACCACATGCGTAAGCTAAGAAATATCCTAGTAGCATTCTGTGAGCTCTAAAAAGAGTGTATGAAGGCACTTAAATGCAATTTTTTCTCTTTTCTATTTTAGACATAGTTTGAACTCTTTGAGAAGACTTAAAATATCAACATTGACATGTAAAATAAATGTTGCTTGCTTTTAACACTAGGAATATTTTGGTAGCGAATTTGCTTCCACTTCTACCTAGTGGAAGTACACAAATGAATCAATAGATCAAAAACTGAAATAAGTTATTTCTTTACCTTCTAATTTGCTTTTTCTCCACTCACATCAACATAATCTGTGACTAAATGGAGAATGAGTTACGCAGTGCTTAAAACATCATATATTCAAGTATGACTTCATATATTTCTCTTCTCTATAATACTATCCTTTATCATTTATCTTGACATATGAAAAAGTTACGACAGAATTAATTTTAAGGTCAAATGAATCAAGGATCACAAACTGCTGGTGTTGCTGTTATTGTTCCTGTTAAGTCAGGGAGATACCCAATCCAAAACATTTCCTTACAATTTCTCAAATAACATCTCAGTTTCTGTTTGTTTCCGTTAGGCTGGACCTCAAATCAGTTAACCCAGAAAATATCTCTATTCTCCAAAAGTAATTACATTTTTCAGTACATTATTGGCAGACATGAAGTCTTTTGAGATGACATATCAAACCATAAACAGAAATGAGAGGTTATGGGAGATACATAGCAAGGAAAGTTTGTTTGAATAACCCACTTTCTTTACTCCAGTAACGCTGCTGGTACAAAGTGTTTATATAAAGTAACTTTCACAGTATTTTATATTTCTTCCAGAGACCTGGAGTCAAGTCTGTTACAAAAATCTTTTTATTCACATTTTCATAGTCTGAACTACATGCCAAGGCCTAAATCACAAAATCACAGAAACCATAGAATCAAACAGGTTGGGAAGACCTTGAAGGTCACCAAGTCAAACCATTCCCCCAGCACTGCCAAGTCCACCCCTAAACCATGTCACTGAGAGCCTTGTCTACACAATGAAAAATAACCCTTGTCTCTATTCACATTCCAAAATATCTCTGAAACCTGGGGATGCACATTATCAATTATTGCCAAGCAGGACACAGCAGAAACAGCTTATTCTTAGTAGAGATGGTCAGGCTTCTAACCTATGGATTTGACTATTTACCCTGTATTTCTGCCTTAAAAAACACCAAAAAAATCTATGTAAAGCATCAAATGTTGTGTGTTCTATGACAAATTAGTAATCTAGTATCTGCCTTCTGAGTTTCCCACTGACTAAACTTCACATTCTTTGCAGTAAGTACAGAAAAGGAAATGAGAAATGAAACTCTCGAGCTAGCACCTAATGTTAATCACTGCCCAGTGCAAAAGAAGTTTGTCTCAGTGCAGTTACCAATAGATGGGAAACCACCTGCATCAGAAGAATCCCAGCTGAGCTTGTATTAGATAGACAGTTCCCAGTCATTTCAGGCAGAAGCCTGAACCATGCAGCCTGCTGTGAAATCACAGATTGGGTAAGTAAAGTAATATCATTACGTAGTGGGAGCTGCTTTTTTCCATTCAAAAGTCGTAAGGTGCCTCAATATGGGCAAGTTGTACTGGTAGGCTGCTGAGGACGATCCAGATAGCACTGAAAGATGATCTGAAGTAGATTCAAAGTAATTTTAAATACAGATCACAACAAAGCTTGAATTGGACACTGTCAAAGCCTAGTAACTTTTTCCACAAGATCCTTTATCAGTTTTCTGCAAAATTTCAGCCTATTTCAAAGAAGACAAAAAAAGCTTACTTCTGTATCACTGATGGCTAACTCCTTTGATTTTAAATGCTTGAAAATTGAGGGTTTTGTCCTAAATGTCATAAATGTCATATTTGCTGATAAAAGACAATATGATTCAGTGAGAAATTTAAACCTGTATGTTGTCGAACATATTAAATGGGACTTGCCTTTTTTATCCATTTTATAAACTCCATTAAAACAACTGGAGTGTTCTGTGAGTTCAGACGGTTTAAACTCATATAGTCAGCTTTAAAAGAGTACATCTTATAAATCCTTACTGTAACTGCAGTGATTTAGCAGGGACACTGAAGATACCATAATTATGTGTAACCTCAAGTCTGATGATAATCTGGGGTATTAAAAAAAAAGTGTGTTTCATCTGTTTCACAAGTTTTAATGATTTGGAAAGCATCATTCATAAGATTACTGCAGTTTCCTCATTTTTTCTGTACAGTTTTTAAATTACCCTAGCTTCATCTGCAAGTCAGAATAAGTCATAAATTAATATAGCAAAATGATAAAAAAACAAACCTTTGAAACCCACATAATTCCAAAACTGGCACATGTGTTAATAATACCAGCTCACCATACAGACACTGAAAATTCAGAATTAATTTTTTACCACTGGCAACATCACTTCCTTCTCACTTATGAATCTTTTTAAAAACATGTTAGAATTCATTTGCAGCTGGAAGCAAAACAGGATACATTATGACATATACAGCAACGCTAGGCAATTAAGTTTAGGAAATTAACCCTACCTTTTAAATCCAAAATGATATATTTCTTATTAAAAGAAAAAAAAAAAAAAAAAAAAGAAAAGAAAGACAATGTTATCTATTGCCTCATCTTAACTGAAGTAGGATTTTTAACCTGCAAATGTTGAAATTGCTAATTCTTTGTTTTTCCTCCCTCATCCATCATAAACTCATATACACCAAGACATACACATACTGTATAAAATACATTCAAGATATGATCTTTCCATTTTTCAAAGTCTTAACATGATGTAATCTAAACATCACTACCTTGTAAACTTCAGACAGAGAGGAAGTACGAATTTCATAATGACACAGTGTCCTAGCTTCTTCTTCCCATACCCACTTTCATATTCAGTCTTCCATATTTAAATATAAAGTTGGCTTTGACATTTACCAAAGACAAAAAGTGAGATAAAATAATAAGTAAGACAGGATTTTGGGCTTTCTTAAATGAAGAATGCATCTCTTGCATGGGTACTTAAGTCATACACTGAGTCATAACACAGCTCATTAATGAGGTATAATGCATTACAGTAGGAAAAAAAACCTTTTAAAATGCTGTCTTTCAGAAAAGCTCATAAAATTTTTTCAGAGAAATGGCTAATGAGGGTGTGGAACAAGCACTTTGGACTGTTAAATAAGAAATCAAGAGGTATATTTTTCTCTGAGAGCTAAAGTAAAAGACTTCTTAGAAAAAAATCAGGTCATGCAGTGACTAACGTGTAAGTCCCCCACATGGTAGTGTGAAAAAAGTGGATACTTCAGTGAGGACAAAAAGAAAGCCTAACAGATAAACCTTCCGAAGCATCAGATGGCAGGTGGACCACTAGTGGATGAAGAGCTAGAAAGTGATAGGAGAGACAAGAAGTTTCTAATTAATTTGTGATTTGCTTTAATTTAAATCAGACTTTAATTTGTTATCACAACAGATTAACAGTGTCTGCACAAACAAATGTAATGAATTCAGGGTGTTTCAAAGCCAAAGGCTAAACCTGGATTTATTGTTGGCATGTGCTTTATTCATCCCTCTGGCCTGGGCAGAACTTGTTTCTTTTTTATCTTTATTTCTTTACTTCCCAAAGAAGTCAGTGATTTAAAGCAAACTAATGAGAAATAAATAAAATGAAGCAAACTTCAACTTAACATGAGTATTTATTTCTGTTTGTGTGGTTATTTCAAAGTAATGCCATAAGCAGCTGCGCTTTATTCCATTTAATTTATTTTTTTTTTCTGACTGAGCAAAAAGAAAAACTGTTCTCCATCATAACATTGATTTGGACCTAATCTAGAATAGCCTTTTTATTAATATTGTACTAAACCTCAGGAAATGATGCCATAGGCCACATATTAGTGCCAAAATACATATGAAGTCAGTTGATTCTATTTATTAAGACCATACAAGGCCTTTGACCTCTTTACAGTGCACAAACATTAGGCCAGCTGGCTTACAGACATTCTTTTATACTGAATCTGTGCGCTCATATCTGTTAGCAACTTTTCATTTCATCACAGCACAAGGAGTACCAGAACTGCAGCAGTGGTTTCTGTGGTTATATTTAGATTGCATGACTGGCCAGTAGAAGTACACACTGTGTCATTTTCATACTTTCATTAGTGGTGGCTGATAGCAACCATACTGCTTCTTTCAGGTAGATAAATCATATTAAACTAAGAACCTGGAAATGATCAGATTAGAAATTATCTTTGAACACCCATCTCACTATATAGCAAAGAAATATTTAATTTGGCAGGAATTTATCACTGGAAAAAATTGTCTAAGTGACAAATCATTTTTAAGAATGCACTTTTGAAATCTTGAATAGACACAAATCCCTTTCTGAGATGCAAGTATGGGTTAGATGTGTTACCGATTTTCAAAGAGATTATCTGTATCTGTAATGGAAATGTGAAAAGTGACTTTGTCTAGTAGATAAAAACCACATTTTCTGAGCCCATCAGGCTTTGTAAACTGCAAACAAACACAATATGTTTATTTTATGAATAGCCTGTCTGTTCTCAACCTCAAGGTCTCAAAAAAGAACAAAGTCAACACATTTTGTCACCATTCATGTTCCTTCACTAATTCACTAAGCCTACATGGGAAGGCACCATGTTCTCTTCTGGCTCTGTGTATGTATTCCACTGTTATGTTTTGATTTATAGTAGACATAAATGGCAAAGTTTTGGTAGCAGGGCCCTGCCAGGATGACCTATGTGGGAGGAGGCAATGAACCACTCTATGCCAGACCCAGATGGTCTCATATGTTTATGAAAAAAAACTGACCACTGAATGTGAAAATTTCAACCAACCAAGCAGAACTGCTCATGGTGCCTCTACTCACACGTAAGAAAGAGCAATAACTGTGAGGGACAACATACACAGCTGGAGTCACTACCTTGGAAGGAGATTCTCCATGATGGGGAGATACCTCCAAGTGGACTGTGGCCATGGATAGCACATTTAAAGGCAGGAACACTCCTAATGTACTGCAGCCTATGGAGGAACCATGCTGAGACAGAGACACGGCCAGAAGAGCAACTGAAGGCTAACCATGCCTGAGCAGGAGAGTATTAAGGACCCAAAGTCTGTCAGAGGTATCTATGGATAAGCTTAGGCCTTCATGTGTATCACTAAAAAGAGGAACATGCAATTTTTTAAAAACATTTCCCTTCCATTTATAGAATAGAAATAAAAAAATATATATATAAAAAAAGCAGTCAACAAGAATAAAACTAAATTCACAATCGCTGAATGATAGAAGGATGCTAACTACATATGCTATGATAAAAAGTTGCCATATAGAGGGCTGAGTTCACAAATTCACAGAAAGGGGATTAGATGATGTGTTTTGCTGTTTACATATGCTGAGATTTTGGGATCCCTAATGGAAATCACAGTGTCCATTTATATCTTCTTTAAACCTTCTCCACTGCTGCCTGCTTTAATCTCCTCTTGTAAAAGGAATATTTAAACAGGGAACATCAAGGGTGATTTTCAACTTCAGGAGAAAAACAGAGGGTACTCAGCAGTTTTCAAAAACAGGTACAGTACAGCTCTTATTCCTAACAATGCCTGCTAGATTAAATTCTAAATGTGCATTCTGAATAAATGGTTTACATAAGGTAGCATAGGTTTAGAACTTCAAGTTTTGCTGTAAGTTTGGTTTGTTTCTTAATAATAAAATGGGACTGTGCTGCTAGGAAGTTTTATTATTGCAATTAAACATTTAAAATGTTTTTTTCCCTCATCTTTGTTAATGGTGTTCCACATGGGGCAATGAAAAATTTTCTTATTCCTACAATGACATTATAGGATTTAAATTCCTCTGTTTATGTTAGTGGAAATCCTTATAATTTAATACAGACACTTCTGACTTACATCAGTACAAAAGCAAGAAAATTGAGCCTATGATTAACAGCCTCCTTGCTTTGACCAGGACTTTCTGTTCCAGAGTTACTTCCAGCAGTTTTCTTAAGGCAGACTGTTAGCAATGAAAATTACTGTAATATCAAAACAAAAAAGACCACTTAGCTAAGCATCAAGAATCGTTAAAGACATTCAATACAATCCTGAAAATTTACTTTGAAACTCACAATATTTTTGCCTTCCATTACTAAATATCAGACTCTAAACTGAGTAATTTTTAAAATTGTTTGTTCCACTAGAATTGAGGTTTTAATTCTGAACTAGTCTTGCCTTTCTCAACCGCCCTCCTCCAACAGCAGGAACAAAATTAACTATCAAGAGAGATGAGACTTTTTTACCCTGCAGGGAAACCGGTGATACCTAACTATGTATTAACAGCATTGCAGGTAGATCTTAAAACACAACATGAGTTAATGTCTTTACGACATAAAATTTTCTGTTGTTAACAAAACATTGCAATGAATAACAAAAAATGTGTTCACTACAAAATTAAAACTCAAAATAATAATTATGTAGTCATAAATAACAGCTACTATCTCTCCCTTAAGACTTAGAAAGCTTCTTAAATTCTGTGTGAACTGTGACTCAGGAGCTGTGATGTTCTGCGTTACCTCAGTGGATCCTTCCAATTCTCAGCTTAAAGAGGATCCTGTTTTATGCACTTCAAAGATATGGTTTCTATGCTCAAACAGAAGTTTGAATTATAGTTTGCAAAATAATTTCAAGCACTTTCTTTCTTCATGTCCCCCTCTGCTTTTCTACTTTTCCTAAAGGGTTTTTTGGGAGGTTTAGAATGCCATCATAAAAAACAGAGTAAGGAGAATGTCACAAGAAATGGTAAGCGGAGATGCCACAGGAAATGGCAAGCAGAAAGTAATATCAGCCTAAAAGTGCATCATCAATGGTGGAGCAAGGAATTTCTCTCCAGTTTTCAGCTCTCAGGTATTATTTGCCATCCAGCTTTATTTCGGCACTGTGTGGCTGTGCAGTCTACACTTTCTTTTCCCAATATAGACATACCTTAGGTTTAATAGAAATCAGTATAAATCAATCTGGTCCTTGGTATGGATACCTGGGACATGCTGTAGACATATTGAAAACCTTAGACATAACTCCTTTTTAACTTCATTATTATTAATTTCATATGACTGACAAGAAAGGTAGTATTTACGGTGTGGGTCTGCTTTTGGATCATGTAAAATTAATTCAGCATGAGGTGTAGAAATTTCCTGACAGCTACAAGTAAAATAATCTCATTTTAAGATACTTCATATCTCAGCAACCATATAATTCTGGAATTCTCTGCTGCTTCTAGAGAATATTAAATATACTTATAGTGAAAATGTTAATTTTTCCTCAACTATGAGTGGGGAGGATGTGCGGTCTTCATTTCCTCCCTTTAATCCTGGCCCTCTGAGCAATCTAAGGTACCAATATTCTTATAAGGGGGAAAAAAAAAAAAAAAAAGAAATTCATTCCTTAAAGTATTCTATCTGAAAAACTGTCATAAAAGAAGTGAGGATATGAATTGTGTTTCAGGAACATCAAGAAACTACAGGAGAAAAAAGAAAACCAATGAAAATATCAAATAAGGCTATTCAGTGAATCAGGGAACTTCTTTTGTTATTCCATCTTCTTCATTGTAATAAGAATCATTGACAGTGAATGATGTCTTACGTGTTTTCTCTACTGGTATTCAAATTACACTATTTGCCTGTTTACGGCTCTTAGAGCTTTTTATGCTTTTTCTAGGGAACTGAATGTGAAGGAAATGACTTCTTGAATTAAGCTATTTTAAAATAAAGCATGATAAATTTGTACTTATTTCAGTTCACATTCATAAATAATTAAGATTTACTCTCTGCTGCATAAATTAATTGTTTGACCTGTAATTGCTTTTGATGTTGAGATTCTTTAAAGAATTGTAAAAGTGTAAACATTTCTTTCAGGCATGCCTTGCTGTGTGAGGTTGGAAACTTAGTCTGCATTTAGCATTTGCTTTACTACTTATTTAGTCTGGGTTAGAAATAAGGCCATTTTGGATGTAGAACAGCATTTGTTTTAGAATGTTAATTGAAATCCTGAGGAATTTCTTCCAACACTGAGCAAGGAATTCATTAAAATAAGAAAAGTGGTACTGGCCTTACTACTGTTCTTTGTGTGTAGAAGTGTGGAAGTCACACCCTCTGTTAAAAATTGGTTCAAGCATGCTTCCTGCAACAGAGCTATAGAAATTCTGAACAGAACATAATGTGATATAAATCCTCTATTAAGATACAGTATGTTGAGTGACAAAAACCTCTAATAATTGAGTTGCTCTGCTCATCAGAAGGACTTTTTAAACTGACAGGTGAAATAAGTAATAGCATCCATTAACAACATATTATGTTCAATAAAGAAAGACTTTCAGAACTCATGTGTGTACTGGAAAAACACGGCAGGAACCCCTTCAGCTGGATTTTCCTGTGAAGAGTATGTTGTGACACACCCCTCAATATAAACATCTCCTCGGTAGTCAATAGGGAGAATTAGATTTCTCCAATGATGAGATTCATTCTTTCCACACATGATTAGGGTTCTAACTTTCAAGCAGTTGAAGTCTGGCAAGAGGAATCCAAACCCAGGCCAATGAAATTTAGTTTCCTTTATCTTTAATGCAGAATAGTATTTGTGAGCACATGATGCAGAAGTACCGATAGTCTTCTGGGTTTTTTTCTTGGGTCTTCATTAAGCTATCAGAGTAAGCTGATTGTTCTTAAGAGTACAAGCAATCTGACTGAGATGAAAACACTAATAAACTCCTTATTTTCATTGATTCTGACTGAGAGGAGTAGTATTTGTTGTTTGTATTGCTATCCATATTTTTTTAGAGATTACACTAAGCAGTTGTGTTGCCTAGCAATTTTCTTAAAAAAAAAATAAATAAATCTGAATAATGCATAAGTATTTGTATACAATTTACAAGCTCAGTAATTTGTATCATGTAAAAAAACACATTGCAAATCTTTCCAGTTCAATATGTAAAAAATAATGACTATATTTTTGCACTTTGGAAGTAACTGCCGTCTGTGGACCTCAAATATTTAATATCTATTAACAATTAAACCCTCACATCGCTACACTTCAAGCAATGCGCTATGACAGTATTTTTTTCTGTAAGCTGCAATGGACAACCACACATATGCATACACAGTATAATACATTAGCAACTCAGTACTTCTTATATGTAGATCATGGCTGGACCTTGTTATCATAACTTGGATTCTTCAGTGGCTTATCGACAGAGAACCTTGTTAAAATGATCTTTTTTACGAAATCATTTCAGTGCAAGACAATCTCATTCATGACTAATCCTAAGGATTTGTCACCTTGGGTCTAAATATTGTAACTGACCCTCAATGAAATAAAGCTGATAAATGCCTTCCATTATTAGAATAATAATTTCACGCCATATAGACCCAGACATTAGAGCTTTGGAGAAAATAATGTACTATGACCTGACATGATAGAGCCCTTTCTCAAAGAAGACATTAGAAACTGAATTTTTAATAAAAATATTCAATTTATAATATTAAAATTATGAAAGCAGGGGTTTTTTTGCAGTTAATATATTGTAGTGAAGCATGATCGTGTATTTACCATTCTGATGAAGTTATTAATTGAACAATATATTTGAGCTGATTTTCTAGGTAGCCAGGAAAATAACCACTCTTAAAAATGCATAATGAGATTACCTCTGTGTAGCATGAAAATATCATACATCCTTGTGCTAATGGGAATTGCATATATTTAACATATGATACTATTCTGGCTGATGTGAGTAACTGCATAGCGCAGGGAGCACAGGGCATGAAAAGAGCTTGAACTTTGTAAAAACTGCTTTGTTGACAGAAGTAATATACATAAGATTAGGTGTGATGATGCACAACTGTATGCAGAGGGACAAATTTAAATAGATTTTAAATTGACCTCATAATACATTAGGCAAACCAGGAGTCATTCTGGATGGTGATGTAGAAAAGGAGTCTTCATGGACTCATTGTTCGGCAGGAGGAAGGAACCTTCAATGAATTACAGGAAAGAAAGGTAAACATTCATCTGTGATTGTCTCCTTTAATATACACTTGAAACATAGAAAGAAAAAGCTCAGCTTAGGCTTCCTCATTCCTCTGCCCCACTAGCAATAATTCTAGATAAAATTTCACAGTTAACTACACAGCAGAATTCTTAAAGAGCTCCTGAAGAGGCAAGTTTGAAAATGAGACTAAATTTGTCATTATTATGAGATGACAAAGCATTTAGCGGAAAACTGAAAGTTCAGCAAATGTGTTTGCCAGGGATTTTAGCTGCGCTAAAATGCTGTCAGCCTCCTTCTTACTCTCTATACTATTTGCAAAATGCACCTGGGACAGCAGTGAAATTACAACACTATCATACTCTACAAATTCTCTGTTTTTCTTCTGTACCCATAGTATCAGTTAACAGTTATGCACATTTTTGAGGATAGTCAGGTGAAGTATTTACATGTTCTGTAGGTGAGAATGAGAAGCAGAGTGATGCTTTGCAGAGAAGGAAAAAGGAGACGAAGAATCACTAACATTAGACTATAAAAATTATACCCAGTATTTAGATCAGTGAAAACGTTTTAAGCTGGAGAAGAGCAGACAGATAGAAGCCAGTTTTATAGGCCCAACCTTACGAGTGGCAAAATTTAAATTATTAATCATTAAATGAAGTTCTCTGTGCACTCATAGGAAGGCTTTTCTTAAGATTTCTTTGACTGGACAGGGTTTTTCTTCTAATAGCTCTCAAGAAAAGTCAAAAAACTTGTCCAAGTACTTTGGAGTCCTGAATTGAGATTTCTGAATATATAAAAGATACCTTTGAAAGCTTTAATGCAATTTGTGAATTTTAAGGAGGTAAGATTATGATATTACAATCTTCTTCAAGAATCAAGTTTTTCTTAATTTTTCCTCAGAAACTTTAACAAATGCAGCTGAGTGCATGTCATTTCTTTCTTTGAGGACTATTACTTAAGTGGGAAAGATTATGAGTGCATGTATTTAAACACACTCTTATATATATATATGTATATATGTGGTTGTTTATATATGCACACATGCATACATCTATCAGAGACATAAAAGGTTAATATCACTGAACTATATGTTAATATCAGCCCCAGATAAGTTATAAATCTATATCTGGAAATAGTTTGCAAAACTGTTTGCTTGCCAGCTCTCTAATGTGATGAGTCATTGTAATTTATTGCTGACCTTGATTAGCAGGTGTGAAACACATCAGGGAAGATTTGTGAATCATCATGTTGTTTTCATCGATTGTGTTTGCTGTCTGCAGCAGGAATAGGAATGAAATGTGTTTTACATAGTTTTTTTCAATGACAGCTGAAGAAAATATATACAAGGCAAAACATTTTATGATGTTTCCTTTGGTTTTTTTTACAATTCTGACATGAAATGTTTAGATATGCTGTACTGCTAGGTTGTATGTACTTCTGCTGTGGCTAAAAAAACAAGCAGTGGGAAGACCTGGGAGGAAAGATCACTTTTGCCAGATGCTCACACCGAATGCAAAATACTCAGCCAGATATGAACTTGACAGCTCACATTGTTCCAGCTTCTTTGGTTTAAATATACATATATATATATTTATATGTATCATGTTTTAAATAATAATACATGGAGAGAAATTCTATCTCCCTCCTACACAAGGTATATAGACTAAACTGTAGCTTTCCTATTACTGAGTGAGTTCTGTATAGTTTCACCTATTACCCACTGTCCCAGTCCTGACTGCCTCATTCCTTTCAGGCTCAGGAGAACAGCAGCTGCAAAAAGCAGCCAGCCGTCTTAACCTTTTCCTTAACATCCACACCTGGATACTACTAATGCTACACCTAATACTGAATTCAGGCAAATGCATAGTCATAAAAGATTTGTGAGAGGCTGGAGAGTCTTAAACACCTAAACAAGTCTGCATTTTTGCAGATCTGCTAATACTCTGGTTTAAAATAAATATTGTAATTTTAAAAATTGCTACTAAATGAAATGATTTTATTGAAACAAAGATCTAAAAATTTGATGTTGCCTGAATTCACCTTGCACAGCTAAAGCATCTCTTTTTCTTCTAAATCATCCTAATATGCTATTTGCTAATTTATGCACCAAACATCCCTATTTTCATGTCATATTTTTGAGATTACTGTGTTTGAGAATAAAAATGTATTCTATATTTTTGTTTTGATCTGTGTGCAGATGTAGTTGCTTTTTTAGATATGACACAAACACAACATGCATGTGCATATACATACACATGTACGCGCAAACACATATATATATTTTTTTACTTAATTTGAATAAGGAAATCAAAGGTCATTCTGGGATAGACAGTGAAAGACCTACAGGAATGATGGACATAAAATAAGTCTTTCATAATGAAATAGAAATACAAAAGTAAGTTTATTGCCCAGGCTACGTTCTTGCGTGAACACACAGTTGCTATACCTTAGTTACTGACCTTATGCAGCTCTGAGATACAAATTACTTAGGCATAAAATGGGGGAAAACAAATGCACAAAAATACAAGGCAAAAGTATAAGTCTAGAATTGAAACTATATTGGCATATGATACTGTTAACTCAATGTACTCCATCAAATGAGACTACCCACATAAAAACTGCACTTATGGCACTAATTTAATAATTTTTTGTAAATGTAATTTCTTAATGATCATAAAAATATGCATGCCATTACAGAAGTTAAGCATATTCATTTGGGAATTAACAAAAGTTTTAATTTGTTGAGTTATTGATTAATTCCTAAATTCTGAATATTTAAGAAATTTAGTGAGGTTATATAAACACCAGTTTAGAAACTGGCTTTTCAGTACTTTTTAACTTAGCTTGTACTTCAAGGCAGAACTTCTGATGTTTACAGCTCAGTACACATGCAGTCAAAATAAATTTCATTCAGTTCTTAACCCAAAAAGCACAAACTTCAACAGATTTAGAAAAGGGCTATAAACAGTAGTCTGTTTCTATAGGAGCATGGCATAGTAACCATGTATCTGTTGTAAGTAAGGATTAATTAACTAATTTTCTTGATTTCTTATTTTTATTCTTCCCTCCCCCTTCTTTTTTTTTTTTTTATACTCTATATAATTCTTTGAATTCAAACTCAAAAACAACAACAACAACAAAAAGCCCAAACAAACAAAAACAACCAACAAAACAACCTGCTGATGAGATTCAGCTTCAGAGGAACAGTTTTGTCTCATAATATTTCAAAACACACATTTCTGGAAACTTTGCTATATTAAATCTTATTAATATAGGGGTCTGGCACAGTCATTATTAAGTTGTCATCATAGTCTACAGAGTATAAATCTAAAAAAATGCCTCCAGTATAAAAAGAATTCTTTATTAAAACCAGCTTTCTTTAAGGCTATATTACATCAATATGTGATTTCTGTGCATGAAGGGTTTCCTTTTATGTCACCATGGTTGGTCAACTGCCTGCTTGTGTTGCATCACTAGTAGAGCTATTAGAGAATGTAGAAAGCAGACTCATAAGGTGACCTTTTAAAGAAAATTTGTCAAACCAGTGATCCCAGGAATATGTTCATTAAAGTGAATAGAGTATCTCCCTTTTTTCAAAAAAACTTGAGGAGTGCAATATCTTCAGATGATTTAGTTTACTTATTTTTGACAACTCCTTACTTAATAGTCCAAGTCCAATTCTGTATGTATCCCAAGCAGATAATGCTAAGAAGCACTAGAAAATCACTGTTCCATTTCTGGTGATCATACTTTTTTGCAAAATCTCTACAACATTTAAAATGCCTTGCTGCAGATAGTTAAAGACAGTGTATGAAAACAGTCATCAGTTTTATCAGAGCTCTCTGCTTAATAGGTATGGATATGCAGAATATAGCTGTAAACAAGTATAGCTGTAATCAGACAACAGCATCAAATACATATTGCGGTTTCTATTATCAAAAAAAAAAAAAATATTATCAAGAAGTTAAAGCTGACTTGCAGGGACACCCAACATGTATAGCAGGTAACTAGCTTCCACTGATGATGGTCACCAATACATATCTACAGCATTCTTAATCAAACTCTTGATTCAAAGTAGGCACAGTACTGTGGTTTAAGCCCAGCCACTAACTCAGAACCACGCAGCCACTTGCTCAATCCCTCCTTGCTTCCTCCCCCCTGCTCCTGGCAGGATGGGGATGAGAATTGAAAGGATGGGTTGAGATAAGAACAGTCCAGAAACTAAAGTATAATACAGAACCACTACTACTACCTCCAGTAACAATAATGATAAGGGAAATAGCAAGGGGAAATAATATAAAACTAAAAAGAGAAGGGAAAAAAACCCCTATTTCACATAAGTGATACACAATGCAATTGCTCACCACATGCTGACCTATACCCATCCTGACCCTATCAGTGAGGGCTTTCTGGGTAACTCCCCCCAGTTTATATACTGGGCATGATATGCTGTGATATGAAATACCCCTGTGGTTAGTTTGGGTCAGGTGTCCGGCCTTTGCTTTCTCCTAGCTTCTTATGTCCCGTTTCACTAGAAGAGAATGAGACTGAAAAGTCCTTGATCAAGGTAAGCATTACTTAGCAACAACTAAACCATCGGTGTGTTATTAGCATTGTTCTCAGACTAAAGCCAAAATGCAGCACTACACCAGCTAATAAGAAGGAGAAAAATAGCTGTTACAGCTGAAACAAGGACACACTGCCTTCCCTGTACAGTCACTCTAGGTTGTGAGTTAACATATTTTTACAGCTTGCCTATGAGAATCAACTGAAGAATTTTCAATGTATGACCAAATAGACGAGGAACTTTTTATGCTGTCTTCTTTTAGCTCAGGGAAGTTGCCATCTGCTTCAGTCATACAGGAGAAGAGCTCAACTAACAGCAGCTGAACTGTGAACTGCAGAGCTGTTGAGCCAATATTTCGAAGACCATGTCTACATCAGTAACGGGCTAGCTAGAAACAATCATTAGGTGCCGCGTTTCTAATTATCAGCAATTTGATGGGTATTATTTTTGCTCCCTTTAAACATCAGAATATGCAATACAAATAAGGTACACCCTTTAGATAATTTTTTCAAGCACTACTAATAAAAATAAAATATGACACAAGATACATCCTAATTTTGGAAGAAAGCAATTAGTCTTTAAACACCTTGTTTCTTGAATAACCTCATTTGATGAAGCAAGACAAGAAATTTCCTCAAGCTATACTCAGTTCATGGTTGCTTTACACTTCTTATGGCAACAGGCAGAATGAAGTGATCTTTTCCAGTTCTCAGGAATATGCTTTTCCATGGGAATAAATGCTGTGCCCATTCTCATTACTGTATCTACCTGTGATCATTTGTGCTGCGAATAAAAGTGCAGGGAAGGTCTTGTTGCTAAGCTGCCAAAAATTACATCACAGTTAGACAAAAGACCCGGGGAAAAAATGAGGGCTAGTGGTGGGAGAAAACCAAACATTTTCACAGGTGACTTGGCTGAAGATTTTTTTTCTTTGAAATAATCTGAAGGGAAAAAAGAAAAGAAATATTTTTTTTATTATTTGAAAAACATGAGAGAGAGTAAGTACTTTAGGAAAACTGGCTAGAAACCAATCATAAAGTATCTCAGAATGGAAATCTAAATAAAAGCAGAAAGGAAGCAAAAATAATATAAAGAAAAAAGGGCCATGCAAAAAAATATATGAGTTCACAAATCCAGGCTCTAAGAAATCTAACAACATATTTGAAGGACAAAACAATGCTTGACACTCAGTGTGATCTTTGTTCTAAGCTCACATTAAATTGGTATTCTTGTAAAGTATGCCAATAAGAAAATTCTGGATTCTGTGTGTAACTTTTTTTATTATCATTAATATGGTTGCAATTGAAGCTAATAATATAGACGGTAACTTAGGTTAAAGAGCTGTCTTTACTCGGGAGAACCTTTTTTGGTCACTCATACCTTTCTTACAGTTTAATTTGCCAGAATTAATATTTGACCAGATGTGATCTCTGTCTAAATATAGGTTTTTTTAAGATAGGATTGTAAGGAAACAAATTTTCTGATACAATGTTACTCATCCTTCTCCTATTCCTTCCTTCCCTCAAAGGTGCTAAATGAAATGGTAGTGAGCTAAACTTAATTATGCAAAGAGAGATTGTCTACTATTTATTTTCGTCAGTATATAAAATATTTTTTGTATTTGATTTCATAGTCATACGCAACTTATATTTATGCTTTTTAAATGGATGATTATTTTCATTCTGTTTTTTTTTTTTTTTAAAGAATTTAGCCTAAAAATATGGAGAATTTTATCATGGATACTGAAATTCCAGGCATGTAAGTAGATACTAGAAACTGAGATGCAGTTACAAAGAAGAACTTTTGAGCTCAGTTCCTAATATATGTGTTCTAAAATTGATCAGATGAGTTGTTTCTATTGCTCTTGACTCCTTATAAAGAATATTCAGGACTCAGCAGTGTATGCTCACAGATTTATTGCAGAAATGAAGCCCGCCATTTCTTAAAAAAAACCCAAACCCAACCCCCCCCCCCAAAAAAAAAAAAAAGAACACCCAAAACAAAGGCACACGGGAGAGCGAATAATGCAAAAGTGGTGGGGGCTGTCCCGCACAGAGCCCTCCCCCAAAACCATCACTAAGGAAAAAAGTTATATTTAAGTTGCAATGCTAGAAAATAAGAACAGCTTTTAAGTCCATAAAGTTCTGGTTTCTTTAAAAATAGTTCAAGTGTGAGGTAAGGATAAGTCTTTCTCAGTTCTTTTCCAAAAAATATCCTGAATTCCCAATCTTCTATTTTCTTGTGTTTTATGTAGATAGTTTAGATGCCACCCATTTTTTTTTTCATCATTTCTTCAATCTTGCAATACAATTAAATCAAAAACTCTTCAAGTATTTTTAGATTATTTGCCTCTGCTTACAATTTTGATTGCAGTAAAAAACCTGATAATTTTATAAGGAATAATTGTCTCCTTACATCCTGTTACTCTTTTTTATTAGTCCTACTGCAAATGGTTCAATTTTTGGGAGAAATAGTTATCATCCTTTCAAAATCTCCAAATCTTTAGTAGTCATTTTTACAAAATTTTAAGTATTGTGCATGGTATAATTGTCTAATAACAAAATAATATTTCATGCTCTTGATTAATGTTTGTGGCTCAAATATGTAAACCTAAATTCTAGTTAAAGAAAAGGCACAGTTATATCAAAGATTTCCAATTATAATTATTAGTGGTTTGCTTAACATAATGAAGTTACATAATGAATATAAAAAAAAGTGAAAACTAAAAAAAGTGAAAACTATATACGTAGCAAACAATTGATAATTGATAATTATAAATTGTAATTTAGACATTCAGCTTTTTCTTTTCTCTTTTTTTTTTTTTTTTTTTCCCCTAAACCACATCATTCTCTGGAAGATGAGAAATTGCCATTAGAACAGTATCAACAGGGAAGTGGTAGACTCCACAATGCTGGGCACTTTTAGGATGCAGATGGATGGTGTGCTGGGTCATCTAGTCTCGGACATGTTTTGCCAAGAAAGGTTTAACCAAGTGATCCTTGAGGTACCTTCCAAAATGGTATTCTAAGGTTCTATGACAACGTTCTAAGGTTCTATCACAACATTTGCACCAGCATGTGAATTTGATATAACTCTTGATCTACCTGTTTTTAAACATAGTAAAGCTGAGAACCTGTGTCCCAGTTTAAGCGTATATAGATAAGTTTATCAACTCTGCAGATGTTTTTGGGGAACTAACAAAAATAGAATAAGAATGAAGTATAGCCTGTGTTTATAAACTAAACCAAAGCAATCAACACAGGCAACCATTTTGGATGTCTCAGCCAAAATTTTCAAGTGCAGAGGTGTAACTGTTAGTGGTATTACCATTTACTTTCACCTTAATCTCAAGTAATAATTTCAAGAACCTTTAGATTAAATTTATATGAAGTGCCATTTTATCTTATATTTCTTTTTAATTTTATTGCTTGTGGTGCCAGTATATTAGAACCTTGGAAAAATTCTCACAAAGTATTTGAAGGGGGTGCATGCCATGTTTATGAATACAACAATCTCCTGATATTTGTAGCCAGTTTTTACAAGTATCAATGGCAGTAGGGTAAGAAGGAATGCTTCTGTGTTTTGTGGGGTAGTTCATATGAAGGAAGTTGAAGGTGCATATAATGTTAACTTTTTCAGGTCCACTTCAGACAGATAGCTGAGAAAATAGTTATGTATAAACATAAAGTTAGAAATCGGCAGATGAAAAAAAAAAACAAAACCTGCACAGAGAAGATCTTGGTACTTGTTGCATCCCAACATATCAATGTAGAGTGCTTTACTCTTGGAATTGGTTCTGATGGACAAGAACTCAAACTCTCAAGGTAAAACTCACAGGTGAGTTAAGCACATCAGTGTATATAAATTGATTTTGGAGTCTGATTTGGTTATTGTACTTATGCAGACACAAATTAAAGCTTAGTAATTACTTCTGAAATTTCAAGGTTTTTTGAGAACTCAGACGTTGTACATGAATTTGTATGTGGAAGTCTTACAGGATGGATTTATGTCTAATGGCCATTAGCAAGTAAGCAAGATTTTTGGTCTTTATATCAAGTTATCTTTTCTTGTTTCAGTAGGAGGTAATCACTTACACAGCATGCAAAGTTCTCTTTGAAATACCACAAACTTGCTTCAGTCTGGATGATTTAATGAATTGCAAAGATTTTTTTGTAAAGTTTACCATTCTTCCCATTTCCTGTAATTGTGTCTTTTCACATCTCAGTAAATTTCCCAGTCTTCTGTTTGTACGAATTTTGAATGGTCACTGTGTTTGGGATTTACTTACTGCTGATGGGAAACATTCCTTCTCTTCTCCCAACACTCTGGTGGAGGGCCAGGAAAATTTCCAGCAGGACAGAGAATAGAATCCAGGAAAATGGGAATGGATGACCACCCTTTCACATTTAGGGATCTTTAGAGACTAGAAATGTCCTTCAGTACTTTTGCTTAGCTTCCGGATTCAAACCTCTGTCAGCAGAACTGTTATGGAAACCAGACTACCAATAGTTGACTCCTCCTTCTTAGCAGTGAAGCTGCAGCTGCAGAAAGGAATCTGCAAACTTTAGTGATTTTTGAAGCTGTATTAACTTTTGACCATACATCTACATTAGCATCCCAGGATCATCCACAAATGTCTATGATGTGGAAAGCCACGTATCAATTCCAATGATATGCCTTCCCTCCACACAAATTTTAACAGTGTCCTTAAAATTCTGAGCTCCAAGGGAGAGGTTTACAATTGTCCCACACAATGAAACAGAGGGTGAAGCTAGTGCTTTTCTATTTCCGTCTTAATTTATGCTTATGTGAATCTTCCACTTCAGGTATTCCAAGAAACTGTGGGAAAATTTGAACTCAAGTACATCACACTGCTTGTATAATTGTTTAATATGCTGAGCTAGGAGGATATTTCCTGGAAAAAAAAAAAAAAAAAGAAGAAGAAAAAAAGAAAATGCTTTAGAGATCTGACAACAAAAAGTTGCATAGAACAAGCAACCTCAGTTTTGCAAGTTAGAAAGCATTCAGACTTCCATCAAATGCTTTCTATTTTTATGGCTCTCTGCATTCTGACTACTAAGTAAAACAGGATTCTTTCAAATTCCTGGGCATTTTGCCACCACTTTGGGCCATGGGTCCAATAAAAATCATTAGCAAAACATAAATTTTATCCAGTGGGCTTTCCTGAACATGTGCAAATGTTCATAAGGTTAGAGAACAAAAATCCATATGTTGTATCTTACATGCTTGGAATGCATTGAGTTTAACTAGTTTAGAGTAAGTTCATATAAATATCCTGACATTTTTATATCAAATTAGGACACATGTGGTTCAAGTACCACAATAAGAATTCTGATTAAATAAACAGATTGCCATTACATTCCAGAAGATAAAGATCAATCACTGTAAAAAACACCCCTTTTTCATCTTTAATCTATTACAGTACTAGTAAACTATAATATTCATGAAATATCCAGATTTTCTTAGGTGGAAATTTGCCTTTTTAAAATAGAAAGTTTCTCTCTTTAACAGAGTTAACATTTCCTGCAAAAAAGCAAGACTCTTGAGATATTTGGGGGGGGTGTGTGTGTGCATGTGTGAAATTTAGTATTCAGTAATAAAACATTTTTATGGGATATTTTAGATGAATTTTTACACATATATAACTCGCTTTCTTGACAGGACTAACTTACCTGACTTAGTAAGAGGTATGCAGTATTGTTTAGTTACAAGTCTGGTAAACTTGAAAAAAATACCCTACTTTTTGCTTGTCTTGCTTTATTTTGAATAAGCAAGGCATCTAATATTTTGGGTGTTTTTGGTTTTTTTTGCATTTTTTTTTTTCATTTTTTTTTGTTTTAAATAGAAACATACTTTTAATGTGAAAGTAAAAACAACAGAAGCAATCTGTGAACTTTAAAGATACTAATACCTCAGCAGCACCCAACTGCTAGCATGTAAACATGTTGGGTCTGATGAGTATGACACAACAGAATTCTGCACACATTGCATTATAACGATATTTATGCCAGAACAAAACTAAGCATTTAAACATCCTGCAACACATTTTGGGAGTTCACTTGAAAATAATTTCATAAGGGGTTTTTTAGTTTAATTGAAGTGAAGCAGAGATTTTTTTAAAATTATATTTTTCTGTGGCTCCAGTTATCCATCTACATACCCACTTCAAAGCTATTCCTTTCTTTGGGCTACTAGCTTTTGAAAAGGGTCAGACATTATTGTACATGGAAGCATTAAGGAAGAGATCTCCTGAAACAGAGATGAAAAATAAACACTGAAATTATTGTGCCAAAGAGTTATAATTATTAGGATGATATTAAAATGAATATCAGTGCAAGTATATTTTAGCATACTAAAAAAACCCCAAAAAAAGTCAATCAATTATCTCTCTTCCCCAAGACTAACAAAAGTAGTAATGAATTCAACTGTTGCTGAGATGTCAAAACACCAGCAAGAATAGACAAAGATTAAAATGTGTGTGTGAGTGAGTTTGCTGTTTTAAGACATTTGATTTGACCTGGAGAGATTTGCAGGTTTTTTTTATATGCAATGAGCTCAGGATACCACTGAAAAATTTGGATCCTTAGACTGATTCCAAAAGGCTGCTGTCCTCAACATAAAAAAGACATGGAACCGTTGGAACAAGTCCAGAGGAGGGCCACGAGGTTGACTGGAGCACCTCCCATATGAAGACAGGATGAAAAAGTTGGGGCTGTTCAGCCTGGAGGAGACCATGCTGCGTGGAGACCTTCCAGCATCTGAAGTGGGCCTATAGGGATGCTGGGGAGGGACTCTTCTTTAGGGACTGTAGTGATAGTACAAGGAGTAACGGGTTCAAACTTAAACAGGGGAAGTTTAGATTGGATATGAGGAGGAAGTTCTTTACTGTGAGGGTGGTGAAGCACTGGAATGGGTTGCCGAGGGAAGTTGTGAATGCTCCATTACTGGCAGTATTCAAAGCCAGGTTAGACAGAGCATTGAGTGATATGATTAGTAGGAGGCGTCCCTGCCCATGGCATGGGGGTTGGAACTAGATGATCTTAAGGTCCTTTCCAACCCTAACTATTCTATGATTCTATGAAATGTGCTACATTTGTGTTCTTCTCATCTTAAGTAATCATGCACTAGTATAAGAGCATAGTGTCCTTACAAAATGTATTTTTCTTACAGTCTGTAAAAATATTTAATCTGGGTAGGTTTCCAAATAATGTGTCTATATATCCTGTTTCTTTCAGTTGTCAGTAGCAAATTCTTTTATTGTGTAGTTCTCAGCAGTGTTATAGTGATAAAAAATAATAATTTGCATATATAATTTATCTTTGCTAACATGTACAGTATGCTAGGCATTTTTATAAAAATAAGGCAAACCAAAGGTGCAGCAACTTGAACACTGACTGGATAACATGTGAAGTTCAGCTGTAATAACAAGTACATTTAATAAATTATTTTTTATAAATTGTTGAATAAAGCAATTAGTTTAATCTCTTTTTTCTCAGATAATTCCTTATTCAGAGATGTATTGAAAAATTGTCAGTTCACTATCTAAGAATAAGAAGCACAGAACACATCTGTAGGCAAACTTGAGTGGCCATTTTCTGGGAAAGTAAGTGACAGTGCAATGGGAACCATAAAAATGTAGTGTATTTGTGAATCAACACTTTTGCATGCTAAGCATAGAAAATTAGGTTTATTTCTTTATTTGTTCATCAGTTGTTAACTAAAAATGACATTCAACCCGATTGCTTTCAAAGGTTGTTCTTTTTTTTCAATTGGTTATATAGTTTGTGCTCATTATTAATGTAAGTAATTCAAGTCTTATGAGGAAGAAATTCTTTACTGTAAGGGTGGTGAGGCACTGGACTGGGTTGCCCAGGGAAGTTGTTAATGCTCCATCGCTGGTGGTGTTCAAGGCCAGGTTGGACATAGCCTTGTGTTTTATGGTTTAGTGTGAGGTGCCCCTGCCCATGGCAGGGGGATTGGAACTAGATGATCTTAAGGTCCTTTCCAACCTTAACTATTCAGTGATTCCATTCTAAGTCTAATTCAATTTAGGTGACTCAAATCTTAACAAAGAAGAACAATGTTTTAAGAATCATTAATCCCTTAGAAGCATCTGTGGGATTATCAAACAGGCAACATATATTGCTTTCTAAAACAAGAGTTTAAATAATCTTAAAAAATACGATTTTACTATTGCATGATATTGGAGTTCCCAAAAGAAAGAGAAAAGCTGTCTTTTTTTATTAGAAGTATATAGTATCATTGAGACTATCTATAATTTCTTTAAAGAAGAAAACAGGGAACATTTGTGGAGGACAAGCAGAATGGAAGGTGTTTTTAATGTAAGTATATAAAAGCATATACACATATGTGTATGTAACTACATGCACACACAGAAAAAGCATTTTTTAATTCATTCTCTTCTGTCTTCCATTTTCCTCCATCCAGTAATTAAACATACCAGAGTTTCATGCTGACTGATTATGTATTGGACTAAGCATTACATGCCTTGGAGCAGCACTTGCTCGAAGTGCAACTTGCCTCATTTATGTTCACTAATAATAGTAGCATGTAGTGAGTTGAAAACTGATAGCAAGCACCAAAATGAAGTAGAAAGAATGCTCTGAATTGTCACTTACCATCCCATACTTTTCATTATAATTTATTACACTAGCAGGATAATTATTTTTTTATGGATGTTGGCACCTGTAACCACACAAGCAGTAGATCAATCAAACTTTCAGTTCTACTCCAGATTTTAAAAACAGAGCAGATGAGGTACACAAGCATATTTTGCCAATGAAACCAACAGCAGATGGGTGTTATACACTGTGCATAACACGATAAGCTGAAATCATTTGACAGAAGGAAGCGAGCCCTAGGCTAGCTCTCAGCACCAGGAGCCCACCAGCGTAGGTCTCCTACTGGAAGCATCCCTCACAGAACACTGCAGAATATATCTTCCATGTGCATCATTTAAGTGATTTCATTGGACTCTACTGTATTAACTAAAAGGACAGCATGAGTAGCCACTGATCATTCACATCTCTTGAATTTGTATTCGCAACTTATACTGAACTTAAGGTACACCTGGTTTATTCTGGTTTGTGAGAGTTTTTTGGTTGGTTTGTTTGTTTGTTTTTTCTTTTTCATTTTTTTTTCACTTGGTGATACTTCACTATCACAAGTTAAATATAAATGGATCTCCACTGGTTTTTCCTGCCCAAATATCTTTGTTTAACAGTTGCTAATTAACTTTTCAGATATTAATATGAAAGTTACATCATAGCTGATTCTGGCCTTAGTTTTTCATTACCGATTTGCTTCAGAAGTGAAAGAGAAATTGCTAAAATTTTTATCTTTTTTAATATTTCTGTTATTATTTTCAGTTCACATTAGTTTTAAAGTGCAAAAGTCTGTTTCTTGGTTTTTTTTTTTTAAGTAGAAAATAATTTTAAAAGAAAAGTTCTGGTATTCAGGTAGAATAATGATTTTGTCTTCTTCAAGGATTATAATTAGTGTTAAATCTAAATATCTGACACAAAAAGCTTCATCACTTTATTTGAATTTATTTCAATGGACTACTTATGTTTTGTATTTCTTTTATTTCTGCACGGAAAACTTTGGGATTTGCTTTTACTTCTCCCAGTTCAGATGAGGAGAAGTGTATGGAATGCCAGGGGACAAGTTCTTATGAATATGATAGTTAATCCTGGAAAGCTGTAACAAACTTTAAGCACTCTACTGCTGGTAGCATGAAGTCTCTGCTGTTGGTATTCCTATACATACCTGCACAGGCTACTCTGCAACATTTTTTCACTTTCAAAAGAAGACAATACTCAACCCTAATCTAACTGGTTTTGTGGCTGCTGAATGTGGCTGGTTTCTATATAGAACTGCCCTTTTCCCCACACCTTTCTGATGACTTTCTGTCATCAGAGCCTTCTAATAGAAGTGCTTTGTAAAATCTGTAATTTCATTTGGGTTTGAATTACCCTTAACTAAAATCAGATGAAGACTTTTAAGAACCTGCTTTGGAGAAACATTTGGAAAAATTAACAAGAAGCAGCACTGGTGATTATAAACATCTGTCCTCCAGCACCATCTTAGGCCCATAGACAATTTTAAAATCACTCTGTCTGGTTTAAGTGATTAATGCAACAGCTTTTACGAATAATGTCTATGGGATTTACTATATGGAACATTTATTGCAGAGAGAGTAGTAGACCTGCTACTGTATGAAGGATAGGTTTGTCTTTTGCCTTCCTTCACTGGTGATAATTTTTTTGTAGTGTACTTTTATGAGAACAACTTACTGACAAAGCTGTGTTTAAATTATATATATGTATCTTGTGAACACTGTTGAGTATCTAAAGGACACCTCCATGTCTTTTACTTTTTCCTTTTCTCTTCTGAATACTGGAATATGAAGCTGCAGAATTGTTCTGTATAAATAACATAAATTACATAGCCATGATCTTTGGGGAAAATAAAGCATTTTTCATCTGCTGGATAAAATACCTTTTTCACTTTCAAAGCTATTCAGAACTGCCCTATTTCATACATTAGAGAATGTTTATACAAGTACGCTTTAGGAAAAAGAATACCTGCATGAACAGACTTTATCACATGTCAAAATGTATCTGCTGATAAATGGCTTTGTATGTGTTCTGAGTTAACATTAATCATAAGAAGAAAGTATGCCTTCTTAATCCAAACTTCTAGAATAATCATGCATTTTAAACAGAATACAAATTAACTAGAAAATATTTATAAGGAAGGTATTTCAAGATTTTATTGCAGGAATAAACCTGGAACAAGTAGGATCACAACTACAAAAATTACAAATATTTCATTTATTCTTAGAAGCCTGTATATTGTTTAAATTTCAGCTACTCTATTTATTAGATTAATGTTAATTTTATGCTTAGATGGAATCCTTTCCCTCTGCCAAAGTAAAACAACTGTGTAATACAGTAAGTAATATTGTTCATATATAATTATAGCAGTGTCCTGCTCCGTCCTACAGGTATGTGCAGGTCTGCTATGCACCTCTTAAAGGTGGTATTTGTTAAGCAATAGAAGAATTATTTGGTCATAAAACACAGAACAAAGGGGGAAAAAAACTCATCTCTTAAAAGAATGCAACATTAATGACTAGCAGATCTATGTGTACTCCTCTGCCAACTAATTTGTAAATTCATTAAACATACAAATTTGAGATGCGCTAAAGTCTTAGAAAATTAGGCTGAAAAACTTCCCAAACACTTCAAGAATTCATATGTAGAAATTCTCTCCTGAAGAGAGGGTCGCTATGTCTAACCTGTTCCTGACAGATGTTTATGTAGCCTCTTCTTAAAAGCATCTAAAGATAGAGGTTCCACATCCTGCCAGAGCAATCAGTTATGTGCCTTAAATACCCTCATGGCTGGAAAGATTTTCCTAACGACTAAGTTAGATCTCTTTCATTGCTATTTAACCTATTTCTTTTTTCCTTTCCACTTGGAAAACAGATAATATATTCTTCTCTGACATAATTTTCCATAGGTTTGAAGGCTGCTATTTTGTCTCCCTCTAGTTTTCAGGTTTTCGGTTTAAACTTGAATTCCTCAGATTTTTCTCACAAGCAGTGATTTTATAGGTTTCTGGCCATTGTTGTAACTCTCTTCCAGACTGTGTCACAGTGGTCCAGATCTTTCAGTGTTAGTCCAAACCCAGGCTATTTAAGCAGCAGAGTTCAAACCCATGCAGAATAAACAGGAAAGATTTGCTGAAATGTTTGACTTCTGTTCACTCTGATATGCTCATGCAAGACCAGGACAGGTACAATTCATGTACTGGGAATGCCAATTAGTCACCTGGTACCCACGTAACTAAGAGATGAGCACTGAGGACCAGATTCGTTAGCCCTTAAAAATTGAATCCTAAGACTACCTCTGCAGGCTGAGGCACAAACAGCCATCCTAAAGGCAGCACTTTCTCTGCATGTTAGGAAAGCAACAGCCCATGAGAGGGGGTTGAATTATATCCTGTTCAAGCCTAAAGAAATGTTTTTGATCTGAGAACTTAATCCTTGCTCATTATGTTCCCACTTGACCCTGGGAATTCTCTGTCTTTCCTTTAGGCTGGTGCCTGAAGTGATCAGTATGAGCATAGCATAAGGAAGGGAGTGCCTTTGCCTCATTTTTCATCAGCCAGCTGCCAGGACTCACTTCTGCCTTTTGCTGCTCTGGATCCCCATGTCTGTGGATTTAGCTACTGCATATGCACGCTTAGTAGCAATGTACTGCAGATTTCAAGTCAATATGCAGTGCAAAAAGCCATACTAGTGTTATGGCAGTTTAGTCATTTATCTTCCTGGCTTTTTAAAAATTACCGGATTGTTAATCTGGTTTGAGCATGCAAAAACATTTTTCATTCTAAAATGTACATTTTTCATACTCCGTGAGAAGTACATGTGCCCCCTTTGCCTTTATTAAAATAATAAAATCCAAAGTCTGTTTGTAAAGAAAGATTAAATCCATTTTCTACTTCATATAAACAGAGACTTTGTGGTCCAAATCCCTTCCCAGTGTGGTATACCCCTTGCTCTCTTGACTTCAGCAGGGGCTTTATTTGTCTTGAATTGAGATTCTTTGAGGTGGTGTTGATTTTATTATATTTTACTCTATGTTTCTAATGCAGAGTCCTTACTGAATTGTCTGTTTCTTTTCACTCTCAGGACCTCAGCTAATCTTTAATCTCCCTCAGTAGTAGCTCTTGCTGCCTCAAAACAAACAGACCTGACATTTTGCAAATACGCTGTTCTAATCCACTAGTTCCCTAACTAATATCAGTTGTCGAACAGAGTTGATTAGCAGCTCTGCATGGAGCCTCTGCCTATTTGCAGAGCTGTCAGCTCCTGCCTACACCAGTGTATAGCAGAAATGGACTTAAAAGTCAACACTGTGGCCACACTGAAGACAGGGAAACATGACTAGATAAATTTAACTTGCAAGCAATTTTTGTAAGGATTTAGTAATGTCAAACTGTTTATTTTCAAAGAGAAATTGCAACCAGAAGCAGGGGAAAAAAGTCAGTTGTAAATTTAGTCTCAATCTCATGACACAGAAAAGGAAACCTTAGAAAGGTTTGACAATTCTGACATCTCTGGAAAAAAATGTTATATCTCATGTAGTGCTGATATACCAGATAAGATTATAACAGAGGATCAGCTGCACAAGCTCAATATTTAAACCCTATCAAAACTATTCATAGGTTCTTCTTTACTATTTTAAGCTGTGGCCTATATTTAAATTGTAGACCAATTTAAATCAAGAATGATATACGCTTTTTGATTTACTTCTACCAGTTCAACCTCCTTGTCATTCAATTGAGAAACGATAGCTCACATATATATTCACATGTATGTGTGTGCATACATATACTCATGTATACCTGCTGGTTTTTGATAACAGGATAATTTCAGGCCAGGTATCTGAATTAGAAAAAAATATTACTTCTGACAGCATGAGCTCAAGAAAAACAACATATCTGGGAACTAGGAAATACCAGTGATTTACAGTTCCAGCATCATACTGTTATATGTTGCTTTATTTTACAGTAATTTACAGTATTTAGTGTTGTACATGTATTATCTTATGGAAATGTATTATAACATAAAAAGCAGTAAAACCAAATGCAGAAAATGTTTGATTTATATGAAAGTTTGAATTCAGAGACTCTGGTAGAAGAGGAAGGCAAGTATCAAGTAGTTCTTTGGGTTTGGGGGAAAAAACAATGCTTACAAAAATGTTACTTTACACACACTTCACTGGTTTACTGTAATAAAAACCTGCATAACAAGTGCCACCACACCACTTTCCTTTTCTTTATGGCACTTCTTCATTGGAAGTTGCACAAGGTGAGTCCAATGAATTATGGCAAATTTAATAACCCTTGTTCTTGTAGTAGTTTCTGAGACATTACACCTGTTTGTTACCGAATACTTGTTTGAATTTTCTGGCACCTTCTGGGAAGATTCAAACTTTCAGGTATTTTCAAGTTTGTTTATAAAACTCACTACACCTGTACATGGCAGAAATAGCAAAGTTGTTGCATATCTGGTGGACAAATGGCAATTTGTAGAATCCTCATAAAAGACTGTTTCCCTGTCAAAAAGGACATGCATACTAACTGTCTCTGGCCCAAAATGTAACAATCATGTACAATTTGCAGATGAAAAGTAATATTAATTCCTGCAATATCATTTGTACTGCCACTTAGATCTCATTCTAAAGGAACTTGATTATTGAGCTGTATCACAGGATATTTTTATAGTGTATTTCTGTTAAATATATTACATACTCAGCAATTTTTAGATAGTCTCTCATGCCTGCACTGGGTAACTATCATCATATACCTAAATATATAGACCACACACACACGCATTTATATTCTTGCACATATTTCTTCTAATTACATTTTTAAGATAAAAATACAATAATAGTACAAAACCTGCGGTTCTTATTCTACAGAAGCAATAGTTCAATATCAATATTTACAGCAAGGTATTTAATATCTTCCATTAAAATGGTATCATCTGACACATCAAAGAAAGGAGTTTGCATCTTCTCCAGTGAATAATATCTCACTCTGTGAACTTAACTGGAGAATATGAGCAGGCAGATACAGCTTGATATGAGTAGGGTCCTCAAAAAAAACCCTAAAATAGTCAAAAAGAATACTACAAAATTATTTACATGCATCATTTTATATATTGAGAATGCTATAGAACAGCAATATTTGTAATTTATTTTTCCCAGTCCTCCATCAGTTTTCTCTTTCTTAAATGTCTTTTATTTTCCCCCCTTTTTTTTTTCCTACTAGTGTTTTTCTGTCAGATGTTCACTGTATATGACTTCTTTGTGACGTGATAATCACATATTAAAATCTTGATGCTGTGGGGATGTCACAGAACTGTGGTACGAGAAGTATATAATGAAAACTCTAGACTTTGTTCTTTGCAGTTAATGTGAATACTTTAGAAAATTACTTTCTTAGTTGAAAAATAATATATGTTTTTGAATGGAAGATGCATAAGGCATCTGAAAAAGTTATTTGATCTACTTAACTAAACTGATAGATGAGGTTTCCCTCTAGTATTCTACAAATAGGGCCTGCTCCAGGATTCTTAGCCATGTGCCATATTAATTTTGTCAGACTCTTGAGCCTAGGTCAGAAAGAAAAGTTTTGAGGAAATGGAATGTAAATATGGTAGCTTGCTTCATTTATTGTCTTCAGGGATAATGGAAAAATATAGCTGGTGGGCAACTGTGGCCCATATCTATCATCCTCCCTTGCCACTCTAAACATCAAGATGAAAATCTCACTGTCTCACTTACTAAAGTAAAGGGAATGTTCTGCATAGTATGTTTAACCTAATTTATTTTCAGTGTCTGTACTATTTTTATTGTGAATACAAACTCCTGGCTTTCTAGACCTTGAATTCAGTTGTCTAGATTCACTTGCCTTTTTTATATGCTGTGGGTGGGCTGCAAAATTAAAAGGTTTGGGATAATCTGCTTTCATTATTAAATATAATAATAAAACTGAACTCCCTGATGATTCATTTTAGCAGTATTATTGAGTCATTTGGCTACTGTAAAGTGTGGCAGGAATGAAGATATTCAAATTAATCTCTTACTAATTAGCAGCTTCCTATAAAGTCACAGCAAGTTCTAAGACCATGAACATGGAAAATTGGTTAGGGAAAATAGAGGCTGTATTAAAAATGGCAACATTATAATAGATACCAAAACTAATCATGTTGTTAACTTTGAGGCAGTTTAGTTGCCTTTCCAACCATTTATGAAAAACAATCTGACATAAATTCTGTTAGTTACGGAAACTCTCATTTAAATCATAAACACAGTTAGTGCCTAGAAGTAAATCGTATAAATACTTCCAGGATAATTCTGGACTTAATGTAGACATTAAGAGGACCACAAGACCCTTATCCTGGGCTGCATCAAAAGAAGCCTGACCACCAGGTCGAAGGAGGTGATCCTGCCCCCCTACTCTGCTCTTGGGAGACCTCATTTGGAGTGTTGCGTGGAGTACTGGTGTCCTCAACGCAAAAATGAAATGGAACTGTTGAAATAACCCCAGAGGAGGATCACAATGATGATCATGGGACTGGAGCACCTCCTTTATGAAGATAGGATGAGAAAGTTGGGGCTGTTCAGCCTGGAGAAGAGAA
>JANRGW010011664.1:0-14126 GCA_024733675.1 Psilopsiagon aymara
AGGAAGGAAGGAAGGAAGGAAGGGAGGGAGGAATGGAGGGAGGGAGGGAGGGAGGAAAGGATGGACAAATGGAGAGAGGGATGGGATGACACAAACAGCCCAGGAAAGTCAGGCCAAGTCCCACTTCTGTGTATAATTAATCTCTTATCTATGATATATATTTTGTTCTATTTGATCATAAACATTCTGTGAGAAGCGACAAAGATCTGAAGGCTCTATAGTGCAACAAAGTAATTATTTCAGCTTGTTCAACTCCAACAATACCTCTAAAAGGGCCATTCAAGCAAGGTCTTTGTTTAGAATTGCCCCAGTTACTTGTCCAAGCTGAAGCTTGACCCCTGCAAAAGTCTTGCCATGCTGCTTGTATCACGCTCTTACTAAAACTGATATTTCAGTGACTTGTTTTCTCTCTGCAGCTCAGACAGTATTTTTTTTAGCCTTGACAGAATGGCTAGACTAGGTAATCCACGCAAACAGCTGCTGCATGCAATGTGATCTTTTCCCAAAACCTTTTTAACAAATACTTCTGAACTGTTCCTTAGTTTTGAATATGTTGGAAATATCCAGAAGCTAAATCTCTCAATATGAATGTAATTGACATACTAACTGTCCTACTATACTGCTTTTAGCTTGAGAAGTGTCCCAAGAAGATTAACAAGAGCGGCATGTTCACAAAACCACTCCCTAATCATAGAGCATTCATCAGAAAAATACCTCTGCTTCAAATCACTTTCATAGAGGATTTTTTTTCTTGAATATTAGTGTTGTTGTCTGTAATAAGAAGATGCTACTAATTTGTGTAGTGTGAGCTTTGCAAACTCTCAAACTTCATCAAGGATAATATAATTGGGATTTTTCATTGTATAACTTCATTTTTCATTGTATAAATTCATTTTATAACTTAAAATAACTTTGTTCTTTGCTGATCATAGGCATTCTGTCTAACAGAACCCATATATGAGCCCAAGTAATATTAAAGTAAGTGTTACAAATACTGAAGTTATAAAATAACATTAATGGATCCAGGGAGATTTGAAAAACGAACAGGAGAAAAGAAATAAAGGGCCAGTCTTTAAAAAGGCCCATGAATATAAGGGAAAACACATTCAGAGGAAGAGAGGAATTTGGAAAACAGTCATTTTAAAGAAGTCAAGAGGTGAGAGTAGGCAGAAATTTAGACAGGCATTACAAACATATAGCATCCGAAAGGGTATTGCAGCTGTGAAATCCATAGGCAAGAGTAACATCTTCATTAGGAAGGATGGCAAAGTCTTTTCTGAACACTGTGGGTACCTTTCCATTAACAACACTTCACTACATTTTAGGAACTCATGTCCTGAAAAAAAATCAGTGTATTGGAAAGCATTAAGGGAACAATAAAATGAGTAGGGGTGTGCAGAATTGATTTTAATAGGTAAGATTAAGTACTAAATCTGTCAAATTTGGTTAGCTGGAAAAAAAAAAGGGCCACATGGATAAATATTTAAAAGGTGTCTAATGGGAAAGGAATTATTTTAGGACAACCAAAATTCTAGGAATAGAAAAGGAGGATGAATGTGAAAATGAGGTGTATCAGACTGTAAAATGGTCCCCTGCGGGATGAGAGAAAAACCATTCTCCTAGTGAGAACGACTTTAAATGAGATTGGATATTATCTTAGTGACCAAAGGGGCAGGTGGGAATATCAACTATTTTTGAGATTTTGTAGGCAAGGATCCAAATAAAATAATTTTATGAAGGCCTTATTTTTTGCTGAGCCACACACCCTTTCTTTTTCTCAATAAGATCTGTTGGCTAGTGGAGCCTGTTTCAGTACTCTGCTATTGCTGGCCACTGTGAGTTAGTTAGGAAGAAGGTGTACGGCTGAACACTTTGCCCCCTAATTCTTTGCCTGCCCAGCATCCCTAAATAAAAATAATGACGCTGTTCCATAGCAATCGCATTGCTTTGTACTATGTATTTTCACATCCTGTGGTCTCCCAGGCAGTCTGCCTACTGCAAGTTCACCCCCTCAGGAAACTGGAGTGTCAGAACAACCTAGGTAATGCCAGTAAACTAAACCTTTAGGAATTTCTTTGCTTTGATCCAGAGAAATGCATGTGCTGTGCTGTTTGTACCCTCAGAACAAATGGCAGTCTTGGGAACTAGCATGGATATTTAGAGACAGTATTTAAATAACTTTACTTGAGAAATTCCCACTGCTTAAGAAAAGACCAACTAAAACAGGAGTTTTCTTTCCCAGAGGCTGAGACAGGTATAAAGAGGATTAGCAGGCATAATTGATATCATTTCTGTATCCCAGAGGATCATCTGAGTCATCTTCCTAGTCACGTCCTTCCTGTTCTTAGTACTGACAGTTGCAGGAAAGTGTAAAGAGGCAGTATAAACATATTGTGTGATACAAGCAACAGATTGCAAACAAATAACTTCATTAAGCCATGTCCATAATAATTCCTTACTTTCATACAGAACTTTTCATCTGCAGATCTCTAAGTGCTGTGCACATGGAAAAACTCAGGAGGTAAAGTGACTTGCTTGAGGTCATTCAGGTAGACAATGGCAGCCCTGGGAATAAACCATGCAGCAGTGTCTCACTTTGCATTATAAATGCCCCTCCTGTGCAGTCCTGGAAAGGATCACGGCACAAGCCTTTGGAGAGGGAGAGTGTGTAGCTGGAGCTGAAATAAGCCTGAGTCTGATCATAAGACCACTGTGAATTAGAATGGCCAAATTCCACCCTAATGTGCAATCTCTCTTAAAATGAATCTGGAGCTTTATATTTAAGTATTTCCAAGGTTTTCCTTCCCATGGTGTCTGAGTACCAGCAAAATTACATCACACTAAAACAATCTCTGAGGATGACTCCTTACTACTTCTTCCTATCAGCCCCAAGAGCCACTATAGATTGTTTTATTTTTATCGCTTTTTTTTAATTGCACATAAACACTGGTTCTAATTCACTAATCATCATACAAAATGGAGGAAAGGATTATTTACAACCTAAAACTTCAGTAGTACAGTGATAACTCAGGCCTCATAAACACAAAAAACAGCAAGAAAATATTTCAGTCTTGACTATGTATATAATAAAATGTGGAGAAAAAAAAAAAAAAATCTGCAGGCATCCAACATCCCCAGTTCATGGTAAGATAAGATATCCACAAACACTTCTTGTGACTAAAAAAGAAAAAATGGCAGAATATGAGAGGAATCAAAGCACAATGTATCATAAGGTCCAAGACTATAAATCCCATTATGCCTGAAATTTGGAAGGTAGAATATATCCTACAGATTCCTGGAAGGGAAGAGAAGGTGCTGGTCCTGAAGCCACAAGTCTAGAGTTCTTTGCTGGCTTAGCTGCAGGCTCCCTCTGTAATCTTGGGCATATTGCTTTACTTCTGTTTCCTCTCTCACATTGTGGGTGTGCCTACATTGCAGTCGAAGTGAGATATTAAAGCTTGTCAGCCCAACTGAAATGGCTTTAACCGAGTTAGGTTATGTACTGCTACCACTGCAGCCCTAATGTGGAGCTGGGTACAGACTGAATTCTTAAGGGCAGGTAATGAAATTTGGGAAGAAGAAAATCTGAACACTATTGGAGGAATCCCATTCATCTAGATTTCATATTGTTAGTTATGTTCTGGAAGGACACATTTAACAAAGAGAAAAAAACGTATTTTCTGATTTAACAAAAGGAGCTGCGCCAGAGTTAAAAAAATTAAAAAAATAATAAAAAAAAAGATGATGGTTGAAGTTTTCAGAGTCATTCAAGGGATTTAGCCACATGCTTCACATTAATGTGAGAGTGCTGCTTTGGGATACAGATCTTAAGAATGGGAATCTGTTCCTGAACTCCTTCCAAATTGTATTGTAACTAGGGTATGAAATGAGATGAGTTAGTCTTCCACAGGGGTAAGACCAGCTGAGAAAAAGTGTGTTTCAAAACTGTGAGACATTTTAAAGGAAAGCTGCTTATTTTTATGTCAAAGTTGGCCAACTGGTAAATATAATTGTATTAGTCTGTAATGATACACATTTTAAGAAAACACTCATGTATTGTGGAGGAAAAAAAATCTGCCTTTTTTAATGAAAGCATAACAGCAATATGACTTGAAGTTGTAGATCAGTGTCAAAAGTAATAATACAGTCTGGTATGGCATTTCCCCCCCACCCAGCTAAATGATTCTTATGTACTCTTAAAAACAGCTTGATAGTTAAGATACAAATAATGGGTATTATATGGAAATGACAGTTGGAAAGTACAAACACATGTAAGAGAGTTCCTTTAGAAAATACAGTGAGAGACAGGGTAAGAGGAAAAACTTTATTAATGTCAGAAAGATACAGTGAAATATTTACTGCACACATGTTTGGGATAAGAGTTGAGATGAGGAGCCAGATGCTCAGCTGGTGAATGTTGATGCAGGTCTGTTTAAATCAGTGGGACTATGCTGATTTACATCATCTACAGATTTTGCAGCTGGTTTCGACTTGCATACAAACTTTGAAAGTTATGCAGACCTACCTGCCCTCCACTCTCTGGAAACAAGGCTGGAAGTCTGGTGGAATAAGGATTCTCAAGGAGACATCTTGTGTTTCTGTGGGCTAGAAACTTGGTGAAGACAAGTATTATTGTGGTTAGGACAGTATTTCTACATTTTCCTAGCCCCACGGGAAATCAAAATGCACACTAAAAGTGAATAATTAACCCAACTTTGCAAGCCTTCAGGAAGCATTCATTCTTGTATGATTCAAGCCGCATTTCATATGAATCAGTGTTCCCCTCCCTACTTAAATGTAGACACTTTATTTCTGTGGTCTGGAAGCTGAGATCAGATTTCACCCATAATGATTTTAGCTGCCACACAGCTCATCAAAATTGTAATTATAAATACCAGTGCTTTTCTTTTTCTGGAATGTAGACTGCATCATACAAGATCCTGCCAAAAGATGCAAAATTAGCACCGAGATGGATATACTTGTGCAACCTTCAGGAAAGGACAATTAGGGAATGAGGAATAAGGAGAGAGGGAGTTGTCGCTACCCAAATTACCAAAAGTCTAAATCAGCTTTATATCTATCGTCTCCTGCACTGAGAGCTTTTGATTCTGCAAAACCTTTGAGCAGCAAAACCATGTGTCAACCTTAAAGGAGTGCTATCAGTTGACGTGTAGCAAATGTTGAGTTGATTAACAATTGCCCAGTAATGTTCATCAGTATAATGAGCACAGTGACAAAACCACCAGATTTTGCTTCTCTCTTTTGCTTTCTTCCTTAAACAGCACTTGGCTAGTGTGTCACTAAAAAAACTCTTCACCAAGTGGATCAGGCCAGAGTTAGGACAGCTGTCCAAATTCACCTGGGAGGTTGTCTGTCAAGAAGAAGCAGTTGTAATGTTTCTCTCCTGTTTACATTTTACCTGTACTGGCTTGTATTAGAATTAAATCTCCATTGAATCTATGACAGGTGTAGCAAACATACTGTAAATAATACCAGACTCCTTAGCACTCTCACTACAGATGGTGGAGAGATAGGGGAAGCACAAGTGGATCAGATAGATATACCTGGAAGTGCAGTGCTATTGATTCTGCCTCCAGCTAAGGGCTGGTCTGGGATGGCTCAGTTCCTCATTCCATTCCATGTGGAAATCAAATATACATTTCCCATCTGTTCTTTTTGAAGCAGTAGCTTTACTTTGACAGTGCTTTGAACCATCTCCCAATCTGCATGAAAAATTCCTCAGTGCGCTCTGTTTAATCATGCTCAGAGATTTTTGAGAAATAGCTCTGATTAGTTCCAATATCATTAAGAATGGCAGAGCTATGCTTTTACATGTAGAATATATAACTTTTCCAGATGCACAGGCTTTTATAAAATGACCAACTAGTAGGGAAGGCAAGAGAATGGGGAAGAATGTTTATAAAGATTTTAACCTCTAGAAAAATAAAGATGTCTGTGAGTCCTCAACTCAGCTGCTCAGTTCCCAGGCCAAATTTGAGACAGACTTGCAGGACACAGTTCCGGAAAGTTTTACCACTAGCTGAAAGACTATGAGGACTTTGATTTACTCACACTGTAGCTAATGGAAATTAGAGGCATGGGACACCGTTTGTTGCATTTCAGGAAGATCAAGTCTGAACTACAATTTGTCTGAAGACTTCAGATTCTCACTAAAAATATTTGTTTAATGTCTGGCTAGTCAAGTAGTTTCAGATGTTAATTGAATTCAGCAGCTCTATTAATGCAATCGGAAGGTAAGAGTACAGATGCAAGGGTTCAAGTATATTGTATAATCTTGGTAAACCAGAGGACTTACATTATTACATATGAAATAAAGTTATGTTTATTGCTATGATTTTCCTCCTTGCTTCTTCACGATGACTGTACCAGCCAGACTGTGGAAATCAAACCAGCAGTTCCATTATCTGGATTTTGTCTACACCGCAAAGGGTTGTGATTGGTTTGGTTTGGTTAGGTTTTTTTTGTTTTGCTTTAAATAATGGGATGCTATTAAGTTGGTTGTAGAGAGAATGGTAATTTTTCTATTAAGATACTGAACATTTTTTCCCTCCAAATTCAAGTAATTATAGGAAAATGTGAATATTTTGTGTCTGTCAGCTTTTCTTTCATAAGCAATTGTTTAAAACATAGAAGCTCTATTCGGTAGTTCTGGAAGACATTTGATATGCTGCTACATAACTTGTGATTGAGAAAAGAAGAAAGTGTGGCCTACACAGATTAAAACAGGTTCACTGATAACTATTAACCTGAAAGTGTAATCAGAGAATCACTTCTTTCTGAACAGGAGGATTCTCTGTCACTCTACAGTCTCTTTGTTGCTCTTCTCATTGGACATCTTCTGTCATTAACTTGAAGTGAAACGTAAAATTCCTACCTTTAAAATTTACAGCCTATGCAAATATTGGAGCAGTGATAAATGCTAGAAACAGAGAAGTCATTGATGCAAATAAATTCTTTATTATTTGGTGCTGCATGGGCTAGAAAACTGTACTTATACAGACAAATACAAAATCATGCATGTTTAAGAAGAGAACATAAGCCACATTTAAATAAGATGGAGACTCCAGTTTGATAAGCAGCAACTGAAAAAAGGTACTGTGTGATCATGGAATAAAATCAGCTGTTGGGGTAAACAGCAGCATCCCAGTTATTGCCAGGGTATATTCACCTTTCGTGAATGACAGAAAAGAACTGCAACTACAGCAGCCTTACCTGCCAAATGAACGGGGCGAGCAGGCATGAGCACAGCAAGTAGACTGAGACAAGGAAACACAAGAATGCGGAGATCTGAGGGAGTGCTGGGCACACAGCATTGCTGGGAGGCACTTCCATTCAGTGGCATTAAGCTTCTGCTCCCCATGTGGCTCCCTGGCAAAGCTCTGGTTGTGTGCCCTGTACCAGTGGCTGACTGGCTTCAAGACCACCTGGGGAGGTGGCACTGGGGAACACACTGCCCTCCTCCCAGTGACAGTTGCCCAGCCTGCCATTAGATCTGAAGTCGCTCCAGAGAAAGCACCTGAAGGCCACAAACTGAAGTTATCCCCCCAAGGCTGAAAATACCCCACAAGACATGAGCTGGGCTCTCCTGCAATACTAAAAGTCATAACTTAATCCTTGAATGTATTGCTAAAGGAATCGCCAGCAGGAATTTATTTTATTTATTCTGAAATGAGTGTGCCCTTTTTTTGGACTATTTAATAGGACTTATACTATGTAACTTAGATCATCCACATAGAACTACTCACCTTGGATTTCCTTACAGTAACAAGTGAGAAATAGGCACTTTTATGGAGTGATTCATGTAAGGCAGTCTTCTGAAATCTATCAGATTAATTCCATGCTGAAAGTAACTTGTCTCTCTTCAGTGAAAGACAGATTCTTGAGTGAGCAGTCCACATTCGGTCAGTTTGCTCCCACTTCCCAGTTCTTTCCCAGTGCATACAGCTCTGAAAAGAAGATAGATATTTCCCAGAATATTGCAGAAAGAACCATGAGGATGAATAGATAATTGGAAAATTTACTTTATATTGAGGGAATTTAGGAGCACATGCTGTTCCTCTTAACCAGAAGAAAATTAGGAGTCAGTTTGATCATATTCTGTAAATCCACAACATACCAACAATCATTCAGTCTTCAGTTTAATAGACACCAGTGTAAGAGACTGCATCAGAAGACAGAAGAAATTCAGAATAGAAATAAGTAACATACTTTTAACAGTGAAGCTAATTAAAATGGCAGCAGCTTAGGAAAATTAATCAAATATTAACATCATGACTTTCTGCATCACATAAAACAAGGAAGACAACAGGAAAAACACAAATTAAATAAGAATTACATGCTAGGCAGGAAAAAATGATGCTGTTGTGTATCATCACCTGGGAAATTCTAAGCCAAATCTTCATGAGCTCAGTTTACAGGTTTTGAAAGTTTACTTACTGGACTTCTTTTCTAATACTGAAAGAGCAACTTTACTGTTCTGGAAAGAAAAACCTTGTCTAGAGGTGTGAGCTCGAGTCAATGCGCCAGAAACACTTTGTGTCTAATCCAGTTTTATCTCTAACTCTTTTGCCTTGGGCAAGTCACTTAAACCCTAAGCTCAGTTAAAATTTAAGAGCTATATTCATGCAAAGTATTTTCATTTTCAAAAGCCTAATCTGTCAAAAGCCATCAGTAGAAGCAGTACAGAGAAGAAGTCCAGCCTTGCAAAACTTGTAAGGAATTTTGGGAAGTCACAAGCAATGGCAAAGCCAGACTACCTAAATTGGAAAAGGGGGTTTTGAATCAGTCTAAGCAAGTTGGGACTTATACTTTAACTCATTAAGTTTTACTCACCTGATACAAGATCAGATATTTGCTCAGCAGTGTACATAGTGTAGGTTTGTGTAATGTGGGGAAAAATCCTACAGCATGTGGTTGTCATTCCAATTGGATGAAACATAAAAATTATAAACCTGCCATGGGTACACCAAAAAGACGGAACAAAGACTGTCTCTTGAAAGCTTTAATATCCTCCCACCAGGAAAGAATTAGAAAGAGTCAAGCTAGATTAACCATAATAATCTAAATTCTGCTCCTGATTACATGCATGTAAATTTGAAGCAACATAACTTAAAGACTTATTTGAGACTTAAATTGGTGTCTCTGTAACCCTGAATTTTGTCCATCTTTTATTTCAGCTGGGAAGAAGAAAACGTTTATAAAATCTGGACAGCTTACAGTTTATCTGCCTTTAAAAAGACACACACTGTGTGCAAGCCAGTAACAGATCCAGCCGTACTGAGATACTGAATTGTACTGAATAACATATACTGGCAACAGCATATAGTCTGCTAGCTGGAAAACAGCTTATTATGTTCTCCTGTCTCTGTATCACTGCCAATTCAAAGGTGTCTGGGCAAGCTAATAATATGTATAGATTGTGCCGAGCTTTATGAAAGGACATATTTCTCTCTGAAAGCAGCTAGCAGAAGCAGCTAGGTTAGTGATACAGAACTAAGAGGGTGCACTGTTTTCATGCATCTTGTCTGATCACGGGCAAATCCCCAAGATTCACTTTCATCTCATCCAGCCCATAGCACTCAATCAAGTCTTCCCTGGAGTCCAGCTGCCCTACAGCCCTCAGAGGGGGAGAGAGACAGGCTGTCCTGGATGGTGATAAAATCCAGGCACATCTGAAGCACCTTCTGGCAATGCCTGACTTCCCCTCCTGAGGACAGGCCATCCTCACAGGGGCTGAGTTTCTGTCTTAGGTGCTATAAATGGCATAAAAGCAGGGTAAATCCTCCCTGGCTGCTGGCTGATTTGATTGCTCAGCTGTACAATGGAAATAATAGGATCTGACAAGGGAAATGTGAAGATACAACAACGACTGTGAGAAGCTCAAATGTTATGATAATAGATGTTGTACATGACCTTAAAGTAGATCAATACGAAACGAATTATTCACATATCTTTCATTAGTCCATCACAGAGCCATTCTGATTCCAGCACAGCTGTGATGACCCACACTTTTTTCAGCTGTTCTCTCTCCTTTTTTTCTCTATCTTTTCATCTTCTGTTTGCATTTAATGTGTTTTCATGGATAGCTTTTCACTAAAGATGTATTATTCAAGAATAATAAATAAAAACTCTAATAAACTTTCCTTTCCAATGTACCCCAGGAAATGTTCAGGTTTCCTTCTCCCCATTTTAAAACCTCCACCCTAGGAGTATATGTAGTGCATGTGAAGAACGTCTGGATAATGAGTAATTCTGAGTCATGAATAATGCTTCCAGATTTGCAGTTTTGGCAGCTGGGAGTAGGATTCCCTGTTTGTACTGCATCCAGTCCTTTCCTTCAGCTTTTCCCCCTCAGAGGCCCTTACTCTTTAGGCATATCTAGCAAGCAGGTCCTTTTGTCTATGTGAAACTTTGCTGATATCAGAGGGCTAACCCTAGGAAGCCGGGCAACCTGTTTATCACTGCATGATGAGATGCTTTTGCCTTCTTCTTCAGTACTGCAGCTGCTAAACCTCAAACAGATGCAAGGCAGCCTAATTCTTACTGAAACCAATGAGGGAGAAGTTCTTAGGCAAGTAAGTAGGTGCCCAATTGATGTTAAAGCTTTTCATTCATTTCCTGAGATGTGGACATTCCGTGACATTCCCTGTACCTTTCCATGCCTCACCAAGGCTGCCTCTGTCTCACACATGCTATGGGGTGCTGGCTGCTACCAAGCCGTTCACAGTGGCCTGTGTGGTGGTCCACAGACCTGCAGGAAATTGTCTCTCAATGGCTTGGCAGCAGCATTTCCATCCACACAGTCACTCAGGCTTCTGCAACTTTTGGATGATGAACATAAGCCATTGCTGTTTTTTATGAAAAAAAGTAGCAATCTCAGCCCACTTTACATATGACCATACTATAAAGCCTGAAACATTTGCTGATATGGTGAGAATACACCACTCCAAATCATGACATTATGATTTGCATAGCTAGTTGTGTTCCTGTTGGCAGTTTCAGCAGAGAGGCCACACCACAGACTCATGGCCCACATACAGTGAAAGAAGAAACCCCTGAATCCAGCTGATTCAAGTCAAGGCTCACACATACTGGAGAGAAAAGTATAGAAAAATCTGCAGTGCTGCTAAGTGTGTGAATGTACAGAAAATGTATTTTCCATCAAATTTCCAGAGCAGCAGCCATATGCCCTTTAACAGCCAGTCAGCTAAAGGCTGCACAGATGCAAATGTCAGCACTGGTTTTGGTAAGGTAGATCTGTACTCAGGAAAAGGCAGCTCCACTGTCTTTCAGGAGTGCTGTAAATTTGGCCTTTGCTAAAGGGAAGTCTGTAACATTACAGGTATGGGCAGTTTTTACTCCCAGAGAAAAGTTATGTGCTACTACTCACTGATGCTTAGGTCAAATTATTTCCCTCTTATGACAACTACCCTCCCATCTATTTGGCTGACAAAACCAGTTCCTCACATTCCCATCCATGTGGTGCCTGGTGATGCAGGATGCTATTGCCAGCTCCCTTAACTGACGCATGGGCAACAGGCAGAAGAGCAGGAACCTGCTGCTTTTGGTCTCCCCATGCAATGTGACTAATTCCAACAGAAAAAAAAAAAAAACTACGGAAGTCCACACAACAAACCTACAGTAAAACTGCAGCCAAGCAATGACTGTTCCTCTGGCCTCCATTTCAGACAACAGTAGGAAAAAAGCACATACAGGTTGTGAAAAAAGGATCCCTCACTGATATTTTAATAATATAATTGTATTCTTTGTTGAAGCAAAATACTTGATGGTTCTTAAGTACTGTAAATCTGGGCAAAATAATCCAATAAGCAGATACACTTTTTGTGTGTTTTAGTTATTACTTAACTTCTTCCTTCAGACTGAGCACTGTAGGGTCAATTCAAGGTCAAGCTAGAGCTGAGTCAGTCTGTTCATGTGACACAGCAGGCCTGTATCTGCTAAAGAAAGCAGACAGGGAAAAGGGGCTCAGCCTTCATTCCTTACTCACTGACTAGAGGCATTTAAAATATGCAGTACCTATCCACGTCAGTAAGAGCTGCATGGGGCAGACACACAGGGATATTTTGCCCTAATTAAGAATTTTTCAGATATAAATCTGGAGGTTGGATGTTCATATCTGGGTGTTCTCCATAGGGGAATTCACGTTCCAGGGTGGATCAAAGGAAGATGACGGTATAACAACGCAACACTTTGTATGCAGTACAGCACAGGGAAGGGTTCTCGCCATCAGACAGCTCGTGGTGCTGTGCCCATTGCTCAGTCACCACCCTTAGTTCCAAGAAAGGGGTTGGAAATGCTATGTTATTTGAAGCACATGCACAGTAACTTGTAAGCTCATCTGCTCATAAAATGGCACTGCTGAACTTAGCTGAGGAATTTCCAACTCTGTTTTGCTCATTGAACAAAAAAAGCAATAAATAATAAAATAAATAATTTGGAAAATTAATATAAACTAACAAAAAACTGTAAGGCAGATTTTTTGAAAGGTACCAATAAACATTTGCCATTTGTGACTCAGTGATAATGATGCAATATGTCACACTGAAATACCACAAAAACAGCATTTGCTCCCAGATCTATTAATGTTGTTAGCACCGGGCGGGTTTCAGTTGTGCCTCACTTATGAATTGCCTGAATGTTAATCACTCAGCTCTGGGAGGAGTGATCCTGTCCTTCAAAAATAACTGTCCACATTCCCATAAAATCAACAGAGAAAAGTCAGGGTCTTAAAAGAAATCTTGTAAGGGATTCAATCTAGCTAAGAGATATGCCTGTGTCTCCACTGATCCTGGAAATACCATAAGCAAGCATTCTCATGGAAGCTATTTAGAGAAAGGACCATCAGGAAGGTCCTGGGCCCATGTCAAGCCAAGGGGTTTGAGTCACAGCTCCCATAGCTCAGGCAAGCCACCTGAACCCAGCAGGTTCAAGCATGCACTCCCCACCTTTGAAAAACTACATAAGTAAATGGGCTAAAAGAACAAACAGCTATCCCCTCAGAGGGGAGAGGGGTATGCACAAAACTAAAATGGAAGAATCCAGCTAGGAGTAAATATCAAAATCCTTGATCCGTTCTCAATTTTCAATTAGAGCCTTATATCCTGATCTTCTGGACCCATATGCTTGCAATGCATATTCAAATTTGAGAAAAGAGCATTGCACCCACATTACTACATATTCAAATATCCTGATACCTCTTAGGATCAGGTAAGCATGAGAACAACCTCTTAAGCAAAGGTCACTTTATAAAGATGCTTTCTGAAATCAAGAACAAAGACATAACTAATTGCCAGACAACTTTGGCTGCTCAAAGAAAATATAGCAGCCTTTCCACTGAAGCTATATACAGAGGGGTAGTTACAGCAAGATATAGGCAGTTGTGCCCTTCTGTGAGCAGACAACCGAAATTAGGCTCCTAGGAAACTTGCAGACCAGTCAGGGAGAAGCTTATTAGATTAATGTACCTCAACAGTGATGGGAAAACACAGTGATTGTTATATTATCTGCAACATAGGCAGATTTTATCTAAGTCACAGTTTGAATGGGATTTTGGATGCTACCTTCTTGTTATTGTTTATGTATACGAAAATAACATTTAAATAATTTGTATATTCCTATTAACTGACTGCATTTCCAACCACATCAGAGATGAAGATAACATCTTGATAAATACTGCAAAAACAGAATTAACCTACTTTGAAATCGGGAGGTTTTTGTCAATTTTAGGGCAAATTATTCTTCAATTCTTCTGGAATTTTGAACAATTTTGAAAAACTTCTCTTTCTACAGCTAAATCTTCAGGATAAGCTGCTTAACTGGGACACGTTGGAACTTCCTAGTGTTTTATTCTTCTTACTCTCTCTTGAATAAAATGGTGGGGGTTTTTCTTCCCCATTAGCATCTAATATTGTGTCCATTATATTTCTAGAGTTCCATTAATAGGACCTGTTTCTTAGTACTGTTTTCAATGCTCAGGGCTGATTCTTTTGCCATCAGTCTTGTAGGATGTCATAGAATCATAGAATAGTTAGGGTTGGAAAGGACCTTAAGATCATCTAGTTCCAACGCCCCTGCCATGGGCAGGG
>JANRGW010011667.1:0-15695 GCA_024733675.1 Psilopsiagon aymara
ACCAACACCCCCAAGTCCTTCTCCTCAGAGCTGCTCTGAATCTCTTCTCTGCCCAACCTGTAGCTGTGCCTGGGATTTCTCCGACCCAGGTGTAGGACCTTGCATTTGGCATAGTTAAACTTCATAAGGTTGGCATCCTCCCACCTCACATGCCTGTCAAGGTCCCTCTGGATGACATTCCTTCCCTCCAGCATATCAAATGAACCACACAGCTTGGTGTCATGAGCAAACATGCTGATGGCTAGCAGATTCAGATCAGAGCAACCTTTCAAAAGTGTCAATTAGGAAGTCTACTGCAAGGACAACATTTTTTACACTTTACCGGGCTGTCTATAAAATATGCAGTTTTTTGTTGCTACTGGCAATTTTTTTCTAGATCTCATTTCCCTACTTTGCCTCTGAATGTCATGTACTTTTGTTTCCATTTTTTGTACAATTGCCAATTTTTCTAAAAAGACATCTGATGTGATGCCATACTCAATTTACTATCTTTCCTCCACAGCTGAGGAGGAATGATTTATTATTTTGCCTTTAAAATAATGTATATGAAAACTGTCACGTCACCACTAATCTGTTATACTTTAAATCAGTTTTCTGAGAGGCTCATGGAAGCTGTGCTCAGTGTTATGTACCTTAGTGCCAGCAGAAGGGAAAAATAAATCCTCCTCTAAACCCATCAGATATTGTACAGATCTTGCATTTTTTCATATGCCAGAGAAAATCAATTAACAGTGTTAGTAAACAATGAAGTGATAAGTAAATCTAACTCTCATTCTCTTAACAGATGTATATTAAATAAAAGCAACAGGGAGAAGAAAAGGTAAGACAGGAAAAGGTGAAGAAAAGGAGATCAAATTCATTGTTTTGTATGTGTATTCTTTAGTATGACTTTGCAGCACTACATGGTCTTGTGTAAATCCACTACATGTAACTCAGCTGTTAAAGTAAGTCTCTGTAGTCCAAAACATGAGGTTTTGCATCATGTCACTGAGTAGAAGCCCCTTGATGGAGGGGCTGCCTTGTACACACTTTTCCTACTCACAACTCTATCAACTTCTTCCTTCTCAGCAGTGTCATTCCCTACCACTTATCTACCTATCCACCACCGGTAAAAGAACTATGCTCTTCCAGTTTTTTACATTTTCATTTAAAGAACTGCATACAATAAGAATTTAAATAAGTGAAAAATAAAAGAGCTGGAGATCAGAATAAGAGATAAGTCTACATCATCACATTCATCATTTGCAGGATTAAAGAGTATTCAGTCATCAATTCAAAGATAATAACAAACAATGTACACAGGCACCATACCCCAAGTAGTGAATAACAAATAACTGAAGCACATAAATTGCTCATTTGCAATGGTTTGTTTCATGTTATTAGTTGAAAACTGCTAAAATTAGCACATATTTAAGAATTACTACTACAATCACAGAAATACTGATGTATTAAAAAGGAAGGAAAAGAAGAGGCTGTTAACAACACTGGTAATATTTAGTTTTATTCGTCTGATCTGTCATGCATTTTATTGCAAGTGACCAGACTTGCTGAGTCTGAAATTATCTGAAATGATGACTCCAAAAGAGGAAAATAGGTCAGGAATCAACAACAGCTTTTACACAGCATGCAGAAAAGTTCTAGTGTTTTCAAATATCTGCTATGAAAGCTGTGCAGAGGTGACAGATGGGTCTCAGTCCTGTTGCGGCACATGTTACACTTAGTTTTTTGCAAAGTGACTTTTCCATTCCTTAGTTCTCACACAAAGTATAGCTAATGAAAAGCACTGTTGCTCTAAACCTGATATTAGTGCTGCATGTTGTTTTCTTGACCCCTAAAACAAACCAACTACACATTGGATAAAAAAATCTCCTTCTGAAAGCCTCCATTTTTAGCTCAGTATTCCTCAGTTTCTAAACAGAAAGATCTCAGCAGATACCTCATCAAACCTCTGACCTCCTTCTCCCCTTTCCTGCTTTCAAAGTGCTGAGACCTTCAAAGGAAGTTTTCTAATACTGGGACAGGTACCAAAAGCATGATGCTAAACAAGAGATGAATAAAAATAGGGAAAAAAAGGAATAAAAAAAGAATTATAAACAAATTGTATGCATCAAGTAGTTCTTTTCACAAACTAGAATCAAATGCTTCTAGGCATGAGCAAAAACTTATGAGTAAATCATGGTCATTTGTTAGACACAGCAGTCTGTTAGAGGAGCTCCTAAACCTAAGATACTAAAAGCTATTGTGTGTGAAACTAAATTGCAAAAAAAATGGACTCGGCACATATGCTGAAGATAAACTAATTTTCTCATTTTCAGAACAAAATGTAACATTGTAGAAACAGGAGTCAGCGGACATTTTATTTCTGTTTTCCACTGTGCCATAAGAAAAGGGTGTAAAATTTGTCATACTGGTTCAGCTCAAATACTTCAGCTCATTTCAGAGAGTAGCCAAAAGTTAGTCTCATCAGAATTAATACAAGCCATGTGCAGTCACATGCATTTCCCCCACTGTTTCCCAACTTCTATCCATTCATAACTCAGAAACATTTGTAGATGTTACATTTAGTTGATGATGCGACCCTTCCTTAAGAGCTTTCTCACAAGCCTTTAGGAGATGAAGCTAATTTTAATTATTGACCACACCACTCTTCTTTCAGATGATTCCAGTAAGTCTGTGTATTGTGATTCACTTTACAAAAGTTATGTTGATCCTTCCCCAGTGTATTTATCCATAAGGCCTTTTGGTTTTGATACAGACTCTAATATTTTGCTGTGAACAGTTCTCCAGATCTTCCTAGGGCCCTCTTTAGGAATACATATTTCGCACCTCACAGCCTTCAACTACCTAGGCAGTGAGACGCAAGAGGACACCAACCACATTTATTTGCTATGTGTAATGTAGTTGGTTATTTCATCTTTGCTTTCCTTGTGAGTACTTTTCTGATCCTGGGCTGTTCACTTCATCGCATACATACACAGCTTCTGCTGCTGACAGTGTCTCTGAAATGACATGTCAGAGCATTCACCCAGCTGAAAGCCTCAAAAATTGTCATTAACACAGGAAAACCAAGAAAGGAAATATGTCATGTTCTTCAGTAACCCCATTTTTACATTGCCTAATCATCAACAATTTGTACTGATAACTTCATGCCCTGAAATATGAACAAAAACCTATCTACAGAGACAGAGTACCAGAAATTACTTTCTCTTTTCAGCTTCACATGCCAAAGTTCTCCGATTATGTTTTCTATAAACTGACTGTTGATAATGAAGCCAGAAACAGATCCCATCAGTCTCAACTAACTTTTATAGATGTGATCATTCAAAAAAAACTTGATCTGCATCACTTCTGTAATGCTTTAAGCTACTTAATTTAACATTAAATATTTTAATATCAAATATAATTTCATTTTCATGTAGATTAGATTTAACATTTAATACATTTGCAAATGTACAAAACAGTCTCACACATTGTTCAGGATGTGTAAAAAGAATTCAAAATCACAAGATATGCCTCAGACATCCAGGAAGGTATCTCAACAGTTTAGATAGTCTTTGGATAGTCTGCAGAGCAACTCTTCTAATCTATGGCAAATTCAAGCACAGAATAAAAAGCTCATCTTCTCAAATTTAAATTCCTTTGAGGTAGACGCAGAAAGTGTTCCAACATGCACTGAATAGCCTGCTAGTCTTCGAAGGACTGACAAAAGTGCAGATTCATAATTTTAACTATTCCTTTTTAGAGCACATTTCCATAGCATCAATAGAATCATAGAATCAACCAGGCTGGAAAAGACTAAGACCATCAACCATTCCCCAGCACTGCCAAGGCCACCACTAAACCATGTCACTAGGGGCCTCATCTACATGGTTTGTGAATACTTCCAGGGACGGTGACTCCACCACTGCCCTGGGCAGCCTGTTTCAATGCCTGATGACCATTGCTGTGAAGAAATTGTTCCTAACCTCCAGTCTAAACCTCCCCAGGAGCAGTTTAAGGCTGTTTCCTCTTGCCCCGTCACTTGTTCCTTAGGAACAAAGACCAGCCACCTCCTGGTTTCATCCTCCTTTCAGGTAGTTGCAGAGAGCGATAAGGTCCCCCCTGAGCCTTCTCTTCTCCAGACTAAACCCCCACCTTCAGCTGTTCCTCCTCACAGTTGTGCTCCAGCTTCTTATTTCACCAGCTTCACTGCCCTTCTCTGGACCCACTCCAGCACCTCAAAGTCTCTCTTGTAGTGAGTGGTCCAGAACTGAATACAGGATTCAAGGTGCAGCCTCACCAGTGCCCAGTACAGGGGAGCTCCTTCTCCTTTTCCATGAACAGCTTTCCAGCCACTCATCCCCAAGCTTGTAATGCTCTGAGGGGTTGTTGTGGCCCAACTGCAGGACTTGGTACTTTGCCTTGTTAAACCTTGTACCACAGGCCACAGCCCATTGATCCAGCCTGTTCTTGCCAAAAATATAAAAAAAAATAAAAAATAAAAAAAACCCCATACCAGTTCCACAGCAAACAGCAGTTCCATACCTCTAATTCTCAAATGTCTGCAGGAGATGGGTCATGCTTCATGCCACCCTCAGCTCAACAGTGAATTGTGACCCCAGCCATTCCAGCACTGACTCACTTGGAAACTTCATCCAAATTTCAGCATCATTATGGTGTTCTTGGCTCCCCTCAGTGGATACTGGCACCATGGCTTTGTCTCTGCAAGCTGTGGCACTGCTGGGCCCCACACTGTCTCCACTCACTGCCAGGCCTAATTTCTGAGGCGGCGACAGCAGACAACAGCAAGGCAGGGTGGGATAGCTCAGCTGAGGTGGGGAACAGTGACACCAGAGCCTGTGCACCTCTACTCCCCCCACCTCAGGTCTTACCAGTGATGAAGCTAATCTAAATCATTAGTAGAACAGGCATCTAAAGGAGCGGACAGGAAATCTGGAGAGGGGCTTTTGTCAAGGACCTGTAGGGAGCAGGACAAGGGGGAATTGCTTTAACCTGACAGAGGGGAGAGAGGAAGAACTTTTCTCCTATAAGGGTGGTGAGTCAGTGGCACAGGTTGCCCAGAGAAGCTGTGGTTGCCCCATCCCTGGCAGTGTTCAAGGCCAGGTTGGATGGGGCTTGGAGCAACCTGGTCTAGTGGAAGGTGTCCCTGTCCACGGCAGGGGGATGGAATTGGATGAGCTTTAAGGTCCCTTTGAAAGCAAATCCCTCCCTGATTTCATGAAAAATTGATAATTTTTCAGAGTGACAATATCACCTACAATATGCCAGTTCCCTGTTACTATTCAGACTCTTACAGGTCCATTAGATGCCAGCTACATAATCCACATGCATCTCCCCTACTTCCCCTCCCAATTTGCTGCTGTCTTTAGACATTTAGAGTACAGCATAGAATAAATACAATCTTACACATTAGGCTGGCAATTTCTTGTGAAAAAACACATTCTGGCACAAAATTGTAGGTCTTCTAGTATTCAAATCCTCCTACTCAGTGGTAGAATAAACATGTAACATTAACCCTTAATATAATAGAATCTCTTCCCAAAATTTGTCACTGTTTTGAAGCCAGGACTTGTATTTCACACTGAAAGTAAAATGCTGACCTAAGAGATGAGACTATAGGCTTCACACTGTGGGAAGTAAGGAAATCAAGGAACAGAAAGGAGCATAATTTAACAAGCTAGATAACTATATCCATCTATATAGGCTGATAGCTGCTACTCTCAGAATACTTTCTGCTGCAGTCAGGTTATAAACATTGATGATATTTGTCTTCAGAAAGACTCACAAAAGAAATAAAATGGGCAATTTGTTCTTCTATTTGGAATTCACCCTGGTACTGCCAAGGTTCCCAATCTCCTCCTAAAATACAAAATAACATGGTTGCAGACAAAACAGCATTAGGTGTCAGGGGAAAAATATGATGAAACAGGATGTAAGGAATAATCTCTCTGGAATTTTTGCATAGTTTAAGTGATGAGACAGAGGAACACCCAAATAAGTTATCCTCCTGTGTTTTTCATCTGAAGGAGAGAGGAGAAACCCTTAAAGCAAGCTACACAAAACAGCATTTGGAGAGAGAACTAAGTTGTGGGTGCATTTATGAAGTGATCATCAGACTAAGTGTTTATCTGGTGAAGTTTTGCCTTGTGAGGAAATGGCAACTCAGCCTGTGAATTCGACTTCTAAGAAAGATAATTTCAAACCCTTTCAAGAAGCACTGTAAATGGGGAAGCAAAGGCACACAAAAGCTTTTAAATTTATACATACTAATCTAAACAACTCATCCACAGCAATGTTCAATGCCAGGCTGTACAGGGCTTGGAGCAACCTGGTCTAGTGGAAGGTGTCCCTGCCCGTGGCAGGGGGTTGGAACTGGATGAGCTTTAAAGTCCCTTCCAACCCAAACCAGTCTATGATTCCGTGAGAGTAACTATTTTGTCTAACCTCTCAGACAAGTTTTCTCACCTAACATCAGTCAGATTTCTTATGGGCAGCCTCAGCTAATTGTTCTCTTCTGTGTATTTATTCCAAGCAAGCCACTTTAACATGGGTCTCCAATGAATATGTGAGCTAGTGAGGGCTTTCAGCTCTTACTGTGGTATGGTGTGTCCTGGTCACAGTCAAAAAGGGAATGAAAATAGTCTGGCGTCTAACTGAGAGTTACCATCACTGGATTCAGCCACTCACATCGGTAAGTTGCTCTGCTTCAGGAAGAAAGGAAAATTATAGCTATCATTCTGAGGACATTGAAGGAATTTACTCTACAAAACCATAATGCTTACTTAGCATCCAAAGCACAGGATTAAGCCAACACTAATGGTTGTTACTAATTAGATTTTTAAAGAGCTCACTGGGAATTTGTAGCTAAAAATTACTATGGCAAACTCCAAAGAACTAGCCATATTTAGCTGCTTGACTGTGTGGCTGAAGCAGACAGAAATAGTTTTAAAATGTGTCATAATTATTCAGCTGTGTTCCTAGCTACTCCTCGAAGTTAATTATGCATTAAAAGCTAGTAGTGTTATTTATGACTGTTCAGGGTAACATTTATTTATAATGTGTACTCAGGCCTTCTGACAGAAGGCTGCCTTCTATGTACTTAATGATTCACAGGTAGGAAAAAGGTCCCCAGATTTCATTTTATTTCATTTTTTCTTCATCTTGGATTCAGGAATCTCCCTTGAATGTAAAGCCATACATTTTGCCACAATGGCCACCTCTAAACTCTAACGTTCATTTTGCAAAAGGCTTGCTTTCCAGCACACTCTAACACAGTGGTAGACAGCAATATCGATTACCTAGCATAAATTTTATACAATGCTTTTTCTTGTGCAATAAGGTCAAAAAGAAGCTCAATGGCATAACATGGGACAAGATCTATTGGCTATTGTTGAAATTATATTCAAAATAATAATATTCCAGAGGGTTTTTAGGGGGAGCCAGTAGAGAAGGGGAAAATATAAAGACTGCAAAGACTAACAAATGTGACCATTATTTGAGACCATGTATGTTGAATGCCATATTCAAGGGAATCGCACCAAAACTATTAATGCATCATAATCCAGATGCAGACACTTTTGGGAAGGAAGTATGTGGGCAGGAACTAGTCGTAATACAATTGTAAGTTGTCAAGAATTGCACACATAATTAAATTACTGTTTATCCGTTCAAGAGCAGATAGCACAGAACAAGTTTAGAATGAACGCAAATTGACCAGAAGTAGCTATTTATATTTGTTCAGCACCTGAAGGGAATATATTTAAACCACAATTCAATGTATTCAGACTTACGTAGGCATTTTGAATTCAGCAAACCCAATAAATATTCTAAAAGGTAACAAGAAACACCCATTTCTATTTTGCCATAAACCAACCCAATTTAGAACTGAAAGAGTCCTGATTTTAACCAGTTCTCAGCTACAAGTGTTCCTAGTCACTTTTCCATTACTCAACCGTCTTTATCTTTTTGCATATGTCTACTCCTACAGGACACACACATTCAAAGGAATATCTTTGCTATTTGTAAAGTCCCTGACCTCAAATTAGCAGAGAGAAGGACAGCACATACCTCTTTTCCTTTTCTTTAACAAGTAACCCTGCACTTCAACTCTCTTAAAATCTGTTCTCACATCATGTCTCTACCTCTGTCTGCCTTTCAGTGCCAGAATGCCAGTCACCTGCCAAAGGGCAACACACTCCTGTGATCCATGCTTTACTGAAAGAGTACCCAGATTTGGGTTTGCTATGTTTATTCTGAAAGGACAGAGAAAAGTTTAATCTCTGTCTTTTCTTTTCCCCTCATGCTGCTGCTTCTGTGAGTAACATAACTCTTGCCACTAACTTATTGTGAAACCTTCTCAGTAGACCTTTTTACAAAGAGAGGCAAAACAACTAGATGGGAGAGCTGAGACAGCATTCTTCTGTTTTCTCATGCCAAAGAACAAAGACTCAAACTGAGCACAGCTTGTAATACAGAGGAAAAGTACATCCTTTCATCAAATCTCCATCATAAAGCAACAGATTAGGAATGCTGGAGAAGAAGCTAACATGAAACCCTTGCTGACTATATCTTTGCCAGCTGGATTTTAAAGGTAGCTCAGATGAAACTGCCATTCTTGCAGCCTCCAAAATCCTTACCTGTAAGAATTTTCTCCTCATGAAGATTAGCAGGTTTTTGCTAATAACAATCTAAACCTCCTTGCAGAACCGCAGCCTCTCATCCATCACACTCCAACCTGAATTTATTGTATATATGTCCTCTTTCTCATGTTTAGATAAAAACCTCCATTTACTTGGGTTTTTCCATCACTCCATGCACAGACTCACAGGAAAGATTTCAGCATTGTTTGCATTTTATAAAAAGGGAGTGATACCAACTCCAAATGAGATATAGTGAATTTACAAAAGAGAAGTAAACAATTTGATTCTGAATAGGCCATCACATGATAAATGCAACCTGCCTATCCAGTTAAGAGCCTAGTTTTGAAAAGGTGTTGCAAATGCAGTTTTCATTAGGTATGGCTGGAACTTTGAATGTTCAATCTCATTAGCTCAACTCAAAGATGTTTAAAAGAAAGGTCACTCAAATGTCAATAGAAATGTGCTATCCAAGCTGGTGATCTTGATACAGCTGGGTAACAGTCAGTACCATACACAGGATTGACATAAGGTAGTGATTTATTCTTTATAAATAAAAATGTCATTAAAAAGCCTTCCAAATTTACCCTTTTTAAAATAGGCTTCAAACCCCAAAGCATGCACCTCAAGTAACTGAATTATTTTTCCAGTTTGGAAGATGCATGAAACACATTAAGATTAAAATAATACTGCACTTGGATTTTGTCTCCCTGCTCATTGGATGACAAATGTTGGCAAAAGGGACAAAATGTCACCCTATCACTAGCCCTATAAAACTTATATGGCAGCCATAATATACAAATCAATACATTATTATGACTACAGATCTATACAGTTTACAACTCTGCTCACCAGACATTCAAATTCCAATTCACAAATATAAGTGAACTTAATCCCTTCCCTTAGCTAATCCTCCCACTGAAACTTTGAAAGTGGAAATGATTATTCTGACCTATCTTTCCAGAAATCTCCTTGACTTTTTAAAAAGCTTCACATCGCTACTGATCTTTTGCTTTAACAAATAAGACAAGCACACACAGAGGCAGGAGAAAATGTTATCTTTTCATTAAAGTATCGGTGAAACATACCAGTTGTGTATCATTTAGACTAAATCCATCACTATTTGAAAGATGCTTGAAAATATACACTTGATAAGCATTTTCAGAGAAATCATGCATTCGACATTTCTGAAAGCCAAATTAATTGAACTCATAGTGATCCCATGACAGGCTCTCTGTTACCCTAGCACTTCAGTTCTCTGGACACATGTGTACTGACCTTTTCTATGTCAGAACACCAGAAATATAGGCTCAGATGAAAGAAGTGACAGACAAGGTCTTGAGTTTGCTCATACAATTATTTGTTTTCTTTTTTTTTTCTATTTTATGTGTGTGCTTATACTTGTGGGAATGTACCTGGGCAAACAGTCATGAGCAATCCAGACGACTACCCAGACAGCTACTTGACAATCTTGGAGTAGTGAACCAAATGCTTTGCAGCCTTGCCTGGAGGTTACTAGAGGACCCGTACGTGCAGAAAGTCTGAGGAAGTTGGCACGGAAATTTGCTGAGGAGGATGTACAAGAAGGAGCTGATAACTGTAACCTTGAAATATAACCGCAAGCTTGAAACATATGCTGCAATAGTTAACCAATCATTAAACTGTTACTAACATGTAGCTAAGGGACATTAACCAATCAGATACTACTGAATATTTGAGCATCTTGAAATTATCTACAAAAGGCGACGCTCGTGTTACAATAAATTGTTAACACTCTGATTACATTAATCGTTGCGTGTTGCCCGAGCTCCCGCCACAAACGGCACTGGAACAGGGACCTTCCGCTCATTGCTTTCAGGAGTAATAAAGCATCAGGAGTTGGAGGGCGTGGGAAAGCCGACTGAGTATCCTTGCTGCCCCAGCAAGAAGCCTTGCTAAAAAGCAAGAAGAACATATCCTCACTGGCAAGACGTATATCCTTGTCATTGGGAAGCCTCACCGATGAGACGTTCATCCTCACGGTGGGAAGCAGACAAAACGTCGACATAGGTCTGGAATCTCACCCTGATCAGGTGAGCGGTTGGGGAGGAGATGGGGTCTACACTCTCAAAGGAAGAAGAGGCAGTAAACTCCTCCAAAATATTCTCTCTAAGAGAGGTATTTGTTACGATGCTGATATGCATAAACAGCTCCTACAGTGGGCTAAAGATAAGAACTTACTCCCCAGCATCAGCACTGCTTTGTAGTAACTACTTGGGAGGCCATAGGACAAGCTATGTGGGAGGACGTTAGTAAAGGCTCCAAAGAAGCAAAATGTTTAGCAACACTCTGGCGGCTGGTCTGTGAAACCTTAGCAGAGATGAAAGGTGAACGAGTTGGAGCTGCTTCTGCCTTTGCTGCACTAAAACCAGAGAGTGGTCCAGACTCCACATCAAAGCCACTCTTTGAAAATCCAAAAATTCCTTTGCCACCGACATCATGAACTGTCACTATCTCCTCAGAGGCGCCACAGGAGCCGATGCTGATAGTGCCTTGAGAAGCGGAGGGGTCATCTCTTCCAATAACTGATGATGAGAATGGAGACGAATCATCCGCCCCCCTGACGCCCCATCCAAAAGATCTTCAAGGGTGGGACAAATGGACAGAATTGTTAGCTGAAAAATTACAGACACTTCTGGGAAAGGAGCCTGATTTATATCGCCCAGATCCTCATGATAAATGGGCAGCTGTAAAGGGAGAAATGAGATGAGTGGGGGATACAGATGTATTTTGTGCTTTCCTGGTGGTGTATGTGCAGGACCAAAACGCTCGGTGGGAAGATCTCTCATATACTCTTAGGCGAACGGTGTTATACAACTCCTTTTATATAGACGTTCTGTGATACGTATGTACTAGAGGTTGGCAAATAAGTATATCTGTGCTTCTACCAACCCTTGCAGACCCTTATGGTACTGCTGTCCACTTCTTCTGATGTAGGCTGGCCACCTGCATTGGAATGAATGTGCATTTTGGTCAGTATAAAAGCCCAAGCCTCATGTGACATGAGGGAGGCAGAGCCTCTGCGGGGACGCCCGCTGAGATTGAGCCTGCCACCTTACACTGTGATGATGCTGCTCGAAGCTGGTTTCTTGATTGTCTTCACAGGGTCATTTGCACCATGTTTTGTCTGCATCTTGTGTTTCAGATATTGCAGTTGTGTGGAGTTTGTTTGTGGGATCCCATGCATGCGTGTGTGTGTGTTGAAGGCAGACGATGTTCTGTGTATTTATTTGTTGTCGGGCTCACGTAAAAGTTTTTAATGGGTAGCAGACTAACATTTTGGGCAAGAAAGAGTTAATACAAAAGCGCTGCTGGCAGCAGGTATTTATGGCTGCTGCTCACAGAGCAGGCAGGCATTTATAGCTGCACAAAGTGGGGTGAGCGACTTAAAATATTATTTGCTAGAGTTAAAACACCTCTCGATTTACTGAAGTATTCGGGCAGTTTGTAGAGACACCTCAAACAAGTCTAAAGAAGCTTGCAAACAAAGTCTAAAGAAGCCTGCAACCCATCTGCCACCCAAACAGCATCAGGGTAGCAGAAAAAGAGAGAAAAAAAAAAAAAATGGTTAATGACACAGAAAACTCCTTGGCTGTTAACACCATGCAGTTTGCTTCTGCAGCTGCCCCACATTCCTTTTTATCAGAATATTTCTGCTTTAAGGAATCACTTTAACCTGTCTTAATCTCAAGAACTGATAACCTGACTAGTTCCAAATGCAAGCAATTGCTAAGGTGCTTTAGCCAATAATGCTGCCATAATGACAGAAAATGTAATTTCTCTCCTATTTCCCTGGCTTGATTTTATGTGTTTATAGTTATATTTAATTTCTGAATATAAGGAAGAACATGATATTTTTAGAGTTCTGACATGAGGAAATATATGTAATTGTTAAAGGAATACAAAAATAGCTGATAAGGCTCTAATAATCAATCTAGAATGACAATCTCTGTGAAAGAGACAAATTATCATGTCATTTGGAGATAAGTATTTATGATAAGTATTTAGGATGCCAAAGGAGCCCACAGAGTTTCTCAAGGGGTAAAAAATGGGTCTGGGCTGGGGGCACTAAATTTCTTAAAACTCTGTTAACATAGCATGTGACAAACAACATTCCCAATATAAACAAGACCCTCCAAAACAAAGGGAAAAGATACAGTCCATTGGGAAAAGACATCTTTCCTTTTCCTCCACTGAAGTAAACCAGCTGTTAGTAAACACATTCTCCCTAAAGGAAAGTTAGTCAAGAGAGCAGCAACAAGGGGAACAGGAGGTCTCTTGATAGCAGAACAATAGGGATTACAGCACAGGGCTTACACCAACTGCTTTTTGCTGTTGCACTACATAAATATATTAACGCGCACAGCATTTTAACATTAACAGAGGTAGACAAGTGTTACAGAGTTGGTTTGCTTAATATTCTCTCACTGTCAGCTGTCTTTCCTTGGTATCTTATTAAATCTATTCACAGTTATTAAATTAAAGAGCAATACAGAAATATAAGCTATTTTTAATTATTATTCATCTAATGCATGACTCACCTCAAATCCATTTTACCAGAGTAGCACTCCTATTCAGATAGTGATTCTGTTCCACACTGCAACATGTAGCTTCTCTAGAGAGTGCAAACGCTAGCTTGCAAAATGCTGACTTCAATGTTGCAGAACCTTTCCAGCCCCATTTCAGAGCCCTTAACCGTAGATCCCAGTACTAAACCAGTATTTCCACTGAATCTGCCTTACAAAATTCCGAGAGTCTAGTACTGGCCTTAGAATGCTGTGAATTATGTCAAAGGATGAGGGCTTGGTTTGCTTGTGCACGTCCTTTAAATTCAGGCAAATTGATGAACTTATAGCAGTGCCAAAACCCCCTCATTTGAATTAAATTTCTATAAGGGCGGTGAGAGAAGAGTGTATTAGGCCACTCAGCCAGCCAGGCCCCTGCTTAACTTTGTTTGTCCTCCCAAATTGCAACACTTGCCTAACCACGACATTTCTCTACATCAGTCTAATGTGTATTCTCTAAAGCCTTCCTAAAGGTCTCTACTGTTTTTTTGTTTGTTTGTTTGTTTGGAGGGTTTTTTTATATATAAAGTTGGCATTTATCTTTGGACAAAGAATCAGTTTTCCAAAACAGATGTACAGATTAAATAGACTTCAGAAACACAGACAGGCAAGAATAGGATGAATTTTCTACCTTAACAATTATGATTCTGATTGTAACAGGAACAGCCCACTTCTTAAACAGTCATTCCCGCATTTAATGACTATTATGACTAGGTCATAAATGATTCTGCTTTGTTCTACCTACCTAGAGCATTAACTAACACTCCAGCCATTAATTCCTGCTAACAACCATGTTTTTAAGGATCATTGCTGCAGGAATCTCCTGTTGTAAAACATACATAGCAGTTGGCCAAATTGCTACACTTTTGATATGAAAAAATGTTTATACCATGACACTAAGAACACCTCCTTTTTACCAAACCTCCCACAGGGAAACAACATAGACTGCATGAGATATGATGCCATTAGCACCTCCTCTCACAAGTCCTGACTTTTTAATTCCATGCAAATACACCCATTCATCATCTCAGGACAACACCAAATTTCAGCCAAGGCATGTAAACATTTATGCTTAGGTACCTGAAAAATAAGTGAAAACCACTGAGTTATTATGATTATGATTATTATTATTTAACAAGCTATGTTAGGTTGTTTACAAGACTGTGTGTGTCAAACAGCAGAAAATGAATCTCTCCAAGGACACAAGATAAACCATGGAGATTGAAATTTACGCACTACCTTCATTGCGGTTTTTCCACCCTTGAACTTTGCTATTTAATAGTAAAAAATGTTAACCTCAGGCACTGTTTCTAGAGGACAGCACATTACAAGAGCAATGAAAAGTACTTAGAGGTGCTGTGTGACAGGACAGGGTACCGAGACACAGTCAAGCTGCCTGGTTCAAAGAATCTAATAGTTTTGGATAGTCAGGAGAAGCTGTAGCATTGAGTTTCCTATGCTGTCTGTCCGACCCGTCCCGTCTGTCCGTCCGTCCGTCCCCCCCGCCCCAGGAATTAATGTGGTTTGTGAATGGTTGGTTGTTTTGTATAAAATAAATATTGAGAAAGGGAGTAAAAAAAGAGATGGAGAAACCATACAGGGTCTGGCATCAAAGTCTGACTTGAAAGAGTTCTGGGCTGGATGGGGCTTGGAGCAACCTGATCTAGTGGAAGTTGTCCCTGCCTATGGCAGGGGGTTGGAACTGAATGAGCTTTAACAGCCCTTCCAACCCAAACCACCCTGTGATTCTATGATTCTATTAACACTGAAGTGCTGAAAATTCTTCAGGAAATAAGACCAGATAGATTTTATTCTCAGAGTTCATTATTAGGCAGAACAGTCCCTAATAAACAAAATTAAAATAACAGGCCATATACTACAGACAAAATAGAATCCAAAAGCAGATAGGCTGCATGAGACATTTGGCTCTCCACAAGAGTTAAAAAAGCAGTACATATCTTCTGGGTGAACAGCTAAGCAGTCATAGTTCATGTATCTTGGCCAGCATAGATAAGTGCTGACAGGGAAGACAGATGGCATCCATCTAGTTCAAGTGGTTGGCTGCTTCTCAGCTACCATCCCCATGGTATTTCTATAACAGCCTACAAGTTAGCTGCCCTATTGTACCTTGGAGCCTTGCCTTGCCTGGGGAAGTCAATGACAGACTGCATGCTGAAGAAAAAGGAAAATGAAATGGGAGTCTGGGGAGACACAATTTGAAACAGGGAACAAGATAAGAAGTATGGAGAGGGTTATGTAATACAGTGTCATGGTTTAAGCTGTAAATCAGCCACGCAGTTTGTTCACCCACCTCCCCCTCCTAAAAGAGCTGCAGCGATTTAGTCTGTAAAACAAGCAGTTTTGTTCACTCACTTCCTCCTCCTTCTTCCCCCCCCACTCCAAAAAGGGGGGGAGGGGGAAATGGGGAGAAAAATCAAAAGAATGTAACTCCCAC
>JANRGW010011668.1:0-11514 GCA_024733675.1 Psilopsiagon aymara
CCCCAAGTCCTTCTCCACAGGGCTGCTCTCAATCTCTTCTCTGCCCAACCTGTAGCTGTGCCTGGGATTGCTCCTACTCAGGTGTAGGACCTTACCTAATATATTCTGCTTTTCTCCATCCCCACGGAAAAACAGTAACACGCTGGTACAAAAAATGGGGAATGGGCGCCCTGCATATGGGAGGAAATGTTCCCTTCAGCACCTTTAGGCTGTGCTGTGCCAAGACAGAGTGCCTTGGGTTCTCTTGAGCTGAATCACTGCATACAACTTTACCTGGCTCACTTTTTTGTTTGAAAAACATGAAGGAAATATCTCACCTGGGATGCTTTTCTTCTTGTCAGCTGGAGGGTTTCTAGTCTTGCTCTCCTGCCACATCACTAACAATCTGTTTTGCATGAAACCTCTTATTGTAGGTGGGAAGGATGAGTTCCTATGCTGACATCTGTGGGTCCAAGCATGCGCAGGGCGGCACTGAGGGAGGGTACCAACGCTATGGAGTTCGCTCCTACCTGCATCAGTTCTATGAGGACTGCACAGCTTCAATTTGGGAGTATGAGGATGATTTTCAGATTCAGAGATCACCTAGCAGGTGGAGCTCTACGTTCTGGAAGGTACTGCATGTTGCTATTTACTGGCATTAGAAACTCCCATTGCAGTACTTTCTGGTGTAACTCATGAGTTAAGTTACATGGGAAAGTAACTAAGACCTTCTGTTGCTCAGTTTTCCCTGAGATGATTGAGTTACAATCTGGCTGAAAGCAGGGTGCTCTTACCAAGATGAAACAATTTCCAAGGTTGCTCTATGAGCTTTGGATCCTCTAATTTCTGTGTCACAAGGAGCCGTATCACTGAAATATCACAGTGTTGCCTGGGAAACTTCACACATAGCTTGAAAGTGTAGTTTACCTTTGCTCTGCACCCACAATAGTCTTGGCAAACTCTTGGGAGTAGAACTGGTAGGTTAACAGCAGTAATTCTAGGACTGCATGACTCAGGGATCAAGAAAACTGTGAGGTCTCTGTTAAGGTCAGGGAACTTCACAGAACTAGAGGACATCAGAGGCTGGAAGGGGCCCATTGGACTGTCTAATTCAACCCCTCTGCTCTGATGGTAGGGCCATTCTGTACAAACCAAATTTTGCACTTGCACTTGAAATGTGCTAGAAATACGCTGTGATCTGTTCATGGCAATAGCAACTTCTAATCCCTGCGAAGAAATTTCATGTTGTAAAAGCAAGTGGTGGATATAACACTACAATTATATGACTATCAGCAGGGATTGAAATGTTGCTGCTAACCATCACCTAAAGGTAAAGAAATAATCTGTCACACAGCACCATGCTTAAGCTGTGATTCTCTGTGATAAGGCCTTTGGACATGAAATGCTCTTTGGATGTATAAATGCATGTTCTATTGTTTCCAGACGTGCAAATGCTGAATTAAAGTTGTAAAGAGACAGCTTCTCCATATATTCTAGTTCTGATAGTGTCACATAACAACCTGAAAGAAAAATATCATCCTTCTCCTAGAAGAGAAAACTGTACCTGCAAGACACTGTGAAAGCTAGGTGGCTTCTAGGACCACTGACCAGCAAAAAACTGGAAATGCACATTAATTTGTTTTGTTTCTTTGTTTTCCAGGTCGGACTCATCTCTGGGACGGCTTTTATGCTCATAGGTTTAACGGTTCTTGTAGTGGGTTTTCTTGTGCCACCGAAAATCGAAGCTCTTGGGAAAGATGATTTTGTTGTGGTGGATACCCGTGCCATTCAGTTTAATGGGTCCCTTGATATATGCAAGCTGGCAGGAGCAATCCTGTTTTGTGTTGGAGGGTCCACCATGGCAGTATGTCTGCTGATGTCTGCTTTTGCTAAAAGTTACTCCAAAGAAGAAAAGTACCTCCAGCAAAGATTCAAAGAGAGAATAGCTGATATAAAAGCCCATGCAAACCCTGTCACAAAAGCGCCAGCACCGGGAGAATCAAAGATACCTGTCACTTTGTCCAAAGTTCAAAATGTCCAACCTCTATCTGAAACCTGACCCTTCCCTTAGGTTTTGTTTCTCACCTGTAGATGACTTTAACTGGAAAATATCAGCCGTTGTTGGCATACGTGCTAGTCAATTACAACATCCAGTGCTCTGCTATACAAACACACAGCTGAGAGGGAAGCTGCTCCAATATAAATTTAGGATTGGGAAAAGGGAAATGATGTAATTAGGTCTGTGACCAATATATTCAGTGTATTCAAACATTTTAATCTGTGTTGAACCAGTAAGTCCTTGCAACAACGATTAGATGTTTAGCTTATCAGATTGCATCCCTGAAAAACATAGGGTGCATTTATGACAGCTGTACCAAGAATACCCCACATCCCACTATTTCAAGTTTATATGAGCTGGCTATTTGTTTAATTCTCTTCTTGCCAGTAAGACACTGTTTAGTCTTACCCTTAACTCCTGGTTCTGCTGTCTGGGAAGCCAAGATTCTGCCCTTGTAATTTGCACTTGTCCTCCTGTCACATTCTACAGCCTGCATCAAAATAATACTGCACAGGTAAAACATATGTGGCGGTGAGTGCCCTTAATTTTATCCTGGTGCATCTCACTTCCCAGTAATGTTACTTTCTGGGAAGGGCAAGTTATACTTGATCCTGAGTTACAATTAACATGTGCGTAACTGTCACTTCTGTCTTGTTTATTGCCATATTAACAAAAAGAAAAAGAAGGAATTCATATGGAAGGAGGAATATGTACTTGTGTATCTTTGCTTTGATATTGTTTCATTATGATGTGTTACGTTTGAAGCTCATACAGTATGTTTTCTTTTTGGATGGGTATGGATTACTAAATGTGGTTTGACATGCCCAGGCCTCATCATATTCTGTCAGTACGTTGATGCCATGTTAGATGACCTTAACATACTTATCTAAAGACATTTTGAAATGCTGTTTATATTTTTATAGAGGATAGAAAAAGTTATGCTTAACCTGATGCATTTGTGTAAATGCTAACTTGAAGACTTGTCCTTTCATGGAAGACCCTCAATTATTTTCCCACCCAGGGCAATTATTTCACTGTCTTAATCTATGGATTTAAAATGAACCGTATAAAGAAAGATGTGACATTTGTACTCTCTGACAATATGTGCCACCTTATAGTTCTGTCTATTTTTTGAATGGATTGAATAAAACTCTTGGCGTGAGCCAGTGATGGATTTTGTGAAAAGTCTCTTTCTTATCAAACAGGTTTCTCTATAAATTTAATAAGTCATTTTGAAAGGAGAAATCTGTAGTTGAAACTCGGAATCTCTTCATGCAGTCTTTGTTTTTAGCTTTCATAGGTGAGGAAATCACGTTGGTGCTGAATCAAAAAGATTCCAATGCACTAACAACAGGCACATGGTAACAGCTGTGCCTCTTTCTCACAGTTTGTGGGCTGTGACTTTGTTCATACTTCCGCACCTGAAATAGACCAGAACATACATGTTTTGGGAGTTTCAGCTGAATCTGAAGTAATTATCATGGCTGACAGCAGTAGAAGTAAAATTTTCTTCTTCAAAGAAAGTGCTTATCTTAGCAACTCAATGGCAGCGTACAGGCATTAGCACCGGAAAGAGGGGCAATCAAGAGCATGTCACACGCACATGATTACGGAAAATGAAACAAAGTAGGTGTTGGGGCATCTGACAACTCCCTGGCACCCGTGTGTTGGAAGTGCAAAAGCACGTTGCACCCGATGCTCAAAAATAGTACAGTACTCTCAGGGAAGAAGCAGATGGAGCAGTGCTAAAGAGGAAAAGATGAGGAGACGGGTAAGTTAAGGAGCTGTGTAATATTTACAAAGCAAGCCAGCAAGAAGAGGGGTGGTGGGTAGCGATTACTCACAAGGCACATGGCAGGGCTGTGACACGGGGGACAGGTTGTCGCTGCTGCCATTTGTTAGTTATTCAAGGCATAGAGTGTCCTCAGCGCTTGTTTTTCAGGCTGAGAGGATTTGTATTTACTGTGATGAGCTTTTACGGCTGCCTGGCCATCAGTGTGTGTGCAGCAGAGTCAAGCTGCCCTGACCTTTCCAATGGAGAGCTTTCAATTAAAAACTATGCATGGGGGAAATGTGACATTTTCAGTTCTACAGCGAAGTTCACTGAAGGAGATGAGAGTGTGGGCTCCTGTAGCTATTACTGAGTCCCTTCCCTCCACCTACCTTTTCTTAACACTACTGGAAGTTTGAATGAAAATCCTGCTGGAAAAGAAAGCAGACGTTAGGTTTGCTCACCCAAAGTAGCTATATGGGTATACAGTCCACCTCAAAACACACCCCACAGGTAGATGCACACTTGCAAGCATCGCTGTATTTTTGACCAGAGGATGGCTGGCCTAATAGAGCTGATCCAAGCACCAGGCACCCAGTCACATTGTGCATAGCTCCTGCACAACTGAACATGCTTTGGCAGTATGAGAGAGGATGAGTCATGGCATGGCATTACCCAGGTGTTAGGGTAAAAAAAAAAAAAAACCTCGAGGAACTTACTGAAGCTTGCTGGGATAGGAAATGTGTTTGGAATTCAGCAGCAGCAGCAAAGCTGGTAATGCTGTTGTGGCTAACATTGTCACATGTTTCATCTCACCAAATCTTGTTTCAGTTGCTTAGAGCTTTTCCACAATAGAGACCTTCAGAGGCTACGGTCCTTCACAGCAGAGAATCAGTACCTCACAGGGCTTTTGTAGAAATACTAAGCAGAAAATTGCTCTGTTCTTATTAAGAAGCTGGAAAGACTGAGACATTGTAGAAACATTTTCAAGATCCATTTCCTTGTAGTGTTTAACACCTTCATACTTTGATGCAGGAGCTTAAGCATCATCAAAAGAGCAGCAGAGATGTGCTTTTTGCTGTCCTCATTGAAAAAGCCTATAGTACATCCTCCAGCCGGGGAGCAGTGAGGGGCAGCCAAGGTCCCCAGGTACTTCCCAGTGAAGCTGAGGGCACTCTGTCTCTGCATATATAATTCCCCTGTCATGCACCTTTTTCCCCTTGCAGTGCATGTTCCACCCCTGGACTGCCTGTGACTTCCCCTTCCAGCACTGACTGTCATCACCTATCCAAAGAGCACAAAATAAAATACAGCTTAAGGAGCAGAGCTGTTCTTTTTCCAACCCTCTGACCTCCCTGCTCAAGAGTCTTCTTTAATTTTCTTCACATTCTCATTATTTCTTTTCTCTCTTCTAGTCTCTTTTGGCTTAAAGTTACAATGCAACCCCTCTTAGCCCAACATTTTCTCTGCAACTGTGGTAAATGAAATCTCATTTTTAGTCAAAGTGGTAATCACCAACTTCATTTTGGTGGATAGATGTTCTTCTGAAGGTTAGGTCTGCTTCCCCCACCACACTGTACAGATAAGGCTTCTCTTCAGCATCTGTTCTGCCCTTCCCCCTTCAGGCTGTCTTAACGCCTTTATTTTCCATTTGTTTCCAGTGCACAGTGAATCACAGGCAAAGGCACAGATGCAGAAACATCCCCTCCTCCCAAGCTGCCTATAAGCAGATTTAATTCCCAGTTTCTGCTACAGCCTCAGCCTGCCATTTCCACATATAAGAGTTCTAATCATGTGCAAGTGCAAGCAAACAGCTCTTCATGAAAGCAGCAGCAGTGGAGGGGAGGCTGCAGCATCCTCACCAGCGGCCATCAGACAGAGAGGTTTGGCAGGGGGAGAATAGCAGCAAAACCTGCACACCAGGGAGGCTGCTCAGCCCCCAAGAACGCGAAATCCAAGGGAGGCAGCAAAAGACTGCAAGTACCTTAGTTGGATGCACTTTGCCAGCAGCTTTCTATCAAAGGGCTAATAGCAGAATAATTTTGGAAAAATAAAAGAATTAGCACTTTGGCTCATTCAGCACTGTCATCCTGCCATTTCATAGCAGGCTGCCCTCTCAGCTCACTGTGTGTTAGGGGCAGCGAGACAGTATGATGCTTGCCAAGCAGGCTTTAGAGGCACAGAGTCACTCCCTCCTCATCCCACCACTTCCACAGCTGAGAACTGGGATCTCCAGAGAGCATTACCCTGCAGTGGTCATTTGAGGTTAATGCCTATGCACCACTTACAGAAATGATGTTTGAGTTTTGCCAGGTCATCCCCATGGCACAATGTGTCCCTGAGGAATATCATTGCAAATGGGGAGACCCACAGAGTCTCCTACTGTTTCTAATACTTTGAGACTGTGTGTGCTCCTTCTGGAGCCTTCTGATCTGTGGGTGAACAATCCATCCACTCCCTGACTTTTATTCAGCTCCTACCTGGATGCATGGCAGACCACACAGTGAGCATTTCCTGGATTACTTCACTTGATATACATTACGCAGGGCAAAGCTCAGTTTTGCTGTCAGATAATTTACAGAGGGGTTAGTATGAAAATAATCTCTGCATATTAACACTAGGTCAGGCAAATACTTCTAGCATCCCTGTAGACAGAGGAGACAGCATCAAGTAATTTATTGTTTTGCCTAATCACTTGCAGCTGTTTTTTGAAGGCCCACTTTTACATAATTTACCACTCACAGGCTTTTGCAAATAAAGATGGGAGATCATTTCTAAACACTTGCTAATAAGCCAGTCAGTTTAACAATGTACTAGATATGCTGCTCCAGCAATTTCAGCCTCAAGCCTTACAGCTTCAGACTGTTGCCTAGCTAGAGACACCCCACAGCCTGAGGCTAGGATGGTGTGTTCTTCAGCAGAACACATGGAATGTCATCATTTCCCTGCTTCTGCTCACCTGATGACTTTAGCATCTGCTGCCCTTTCTCTACCTGATGCCATAAGGAACTTCGAGCCCTGACATTTCCTTCCTAAGCCTCCCTGTCTGTTTTCAGGGGAGAAGCAGGGGTGAGGCAAGAGGGACCCGTGCCCCAGGGATGTCTTGGAGTGGGTGCAAAATGAGCCTGCCTGAAATGGTGACAGAGGGGAGGCAGCACAGACAGGAGAGAGATGAAGGGGAAGAGAGGCAAGCAGGAAGGAATACCCAGGAGAGAGCTGGTGAAATGCAGTGTTTCAAGCATCAATATTGGTCATTGTCAATGAATATCAAATGAGACAATGAGTGAATATTGAAAGCACAGAAAATCTTGCTGCAGGTCTAAAACCTGTAACCAGAACAACACAAGTATAGTGGCTAGAATCTTTGGGGGAGCAGACATTTAAACCAAACCAACCCAACCAACCAACCAACCAAAAAAAAACCCAACCAAACAAAACAAACAAAAGCAAAATAAATTAATTTTAACATCAATATTCTGTCCACCACATATGGCTGGACCAGCATGAGGACCTTATTGTTGGACAAGTGCATTGTCTCCAGTGTAAGGACACACTTTGCCGAAGGTATGATGGGAAAGCATCATCCAGATCACACAGTTCTTTTGCCTGAACAAATGGCATAAACCAAAGGCCTCAGCTCAAAAGTAGCTCCAGAGCTGATAGCCAGATGGTTTCCTCTCTACAGATGCATTTATGGCATCTTTGTTAAGGTGGCTCTGGCCCCTAATTGGTATGCTGCCAAGCCTATTCATACAGGTTGTCTGCAGCAACCCAGCAGGCAGGCATACATAATGCAGGTCCCAAACCACTCTCCAAGAGCAATGAAGACCAGGACAGAGAGTCCTCAACTTTAAAGCACTCAGCTGTGAATCACGCAGATTCTGATTTGGAAGAAACCCAAAGCATACACAAAGGTATCTCCAGATCTGCTATGCAAGGAGGCTGCTGGCTGCTTCTCCTGCATCTCACACCTGCATTCAAGGCACCAAAGCAACAATTCCATTCCATGTGTAAGGGAATTAATATGGCACAAGCTCATTGGTTATAAGCAGAAGTGATCAGGAAAAGTGGGCAGAGCTGCTGGGAGCATCATGTGCCAGGGAAATAAGCCATGGGTGGATGGAGCTGAATACCCAGGGAACCACGTGCTGCTGAGTGCCTGACACACCACTCCTTTTGGCACAGGAGCCCTGAAAGGGAAGTGTTATGCGCAGTCCTTTTTATTTGCTGGTGGAAGAACACGCTTCCAGAGAAACAGGCATTTATCAGAAAGTGGTGGCAAACACCTCACACACCAGCCAAGCACCCACCCACCCCCAGAAGCCAAGTCAGGGGCCCTTAGCAGTGCCATGGCTCTCCCTGCTTGGAGCAGCAGCAGTACATCTGCCTGTGCATAGGTGTTAGTTAGTGAAAAAAGCCTGGCACCAATATTAAGACCTTTGACATGAACTAAGCATCCATCACCAAAACCCCCTCTGCCTCAGTTTGCCCACAGAAACTAACACTGCCAGGGAAAGGCTCTAATTCCCATGAGGAGGCACAGTGCTACCACAGCAGATGGCTGCCTCCCTTCACACACAGGACCATCTGCAATCACCAGATGTGTTTGAGGGCAAAGCCCCCAGCCAGAAGCACCCAAGAGGTTTAGCTACCCCATCTTCCTTGTCCTGGGATATGCTACTTATAACCACATTGTCAGGATGCTTTGAAGGATGAACCCTTCGGTCTTCTTGAACTTGGCCTTGTGTTTCATGAAAAAGAGAAATAGCCTTCATTCACTTCTCTTTCGCTACAGAGGGAGATTACTTTTAAACAGTGGATGCAAATCCTAACTCTTGGCTTACTAAGTAAACTCCTGTTTATTGCTAACTCTGAGGGGGTGGTGGGAGTAATAAGGGAAAGGCAGGGGAAGGTGTAAAGCTTGGGTTTCTCACAGGACGTCAGTCTTCCACCAGCAATTTATAAGGGAGAAAAAACATGGTATATAGGCATTATTTTTGGCAAGAGCTTTTCTCACAACTAAACTAGAAGAAGCAAACACAGCACAGAAACAGAAGGATACAGAGATGGTGTACAGTAATAAAAACACAACAGTAAAGTATCTCTGAGGCAGGGGAGCTTAAATTAAATCTCTAGTCAAACCAGAAGTCCTTCCCAACTAAGACAAACAGGCAAATCCACATATCACTGATGTCTGAAGATACTTTACTTCCTCAAGAGCTGGAGAGGCCACTCACCTCTGTAAGCACAAAGGCAAAAGGATGTGGACAACAGTCAGAGAGTTCACACAACAGTCAGAGAGTTCACAGCATAAACTGTATACATAAATCCTCTGCCTTAGGAAATCCATTAATCATAATCATGAATGTACATGTTCTTGACATACAGGACTGTGAATCATTTTATAATAGAGTTAGATTCCTTCTAGATTATACCAAACAAGAGATTTTAAAACCATTTTAGGATTAGAGAGTAGAAGCTTTCCACTAATAACACCTGTATTTTGAATAAATTTTGGTCCCATTTGGGACAAGGGAAAAGTATAACTGAATGAGAGATTCACTTATAAAATCACAAATAATAGAGCTGTAGATGACTGCAAGGAAAATACGAATATTTAAAGGCATTCTTAGTAACCACATAGGTTATTGGAAGTCTGCCTACTGTTCCCAAATACCCCTTTGTTTAAATCAGATGTTCCCAGCACTGTAGCTGATACTAAAGACCTTTGAGAGTTTTGGTGTCATATGCTGTAGTAAAGACTTGCACTTTCTTTCTTGAATTCTTCAAATCCTGTCCACTTCTTTGTGACCAGCATAGCTCACAGTCAGTTCCAGGCTACTATTTCTGTTTTACCTCAGGGCTCCAATTCTGAGCTTGGCTCAGCAAAGCAACAAAATGTGCAGGAACTTTAAAAGACATGTCACCCTTTTTATGAGGTTAGTTATGACTAGATTTAGCTATATTTTCTTATTTAATTATAGCAAATTTCAGCTACAATCAATAATATTTTCTCCCATCACTAACAATATAACAAGTTTAGATTATAACATATGTACATTATTTATGTGTGCAGTATGTGTGAACACACAGCGAATGCGTTCAGTTAATGTTCACACACATGCCTGTAACTTAATGCATACAAATATGCACATGCACAATAATCCAAAGATAATGGACAGCTTCATTGCCTATTGCCATCTGTAAAGCACTCCTTTTGATTAAAATTTAAATTGAAGGCTATCGGCCACCCAAAACCACACATCCTTGAGCTGTATCCCATTAAATAATTCTGATTGCTACTACTTATTAAATGCACCCTTCCTCAAGATACTTGTATTTTGTACTTGTATTTAGTATATAATGGTTATTTTAATATACCTTTTGGATAATCAGTCAAAATACTCAAGCAACAATTCTTTCCCCATATTTTCAAGTAATTGGAACACATACACTTACTCTTTTTCTTCTGCATGCACAATGATTTTGCATTACTCCAGATGAGCCCAAGTGGGGATTATATTTTCTTTATTTTCACCCATTTTTTTCTGGAAACTAACTTTATTTTGACTCTGATACGTTAAAGCACCAAGGCATTAGATAAATGAGATAATTAGAAAACTGCAGTCCCAGGTTATTTAAGCATACGCTTTAATGCTTTACTGAAATTAGGCAATTCAGCAGGGAGATACAGAGAAGTTCTGGTAGTTTTCTCAAGTATTGTCAGTGAACAGATAAAACTCACATTTATTGCCCAGTACCAGCTCAACAGTATATACATAACAGTAATCCAGTCCTAACCTGAACTATGTCATTAAAAACCAGTGGCCAATTTAACTGTGCTGTCACTCTTAGATTTGTAACTTAGATTTATAGCTATGTAATAGCTAAAATATCAGTGTATTTCCTTTCACAGCTGCAATAGGAAAACTACAAAATCTGATTTTTTTTTTTAATTCTAGTATGAGAGAATCCTATCAGCTGCAAAATCACTAGGTTTATAAAGCCAGTCACCCAAAGATAGACTTAGCATAAACAGGTCTTGTTATGAGACAAAACACAAGTATATATGCATGATAGTTCTCTTTAATAGCAAATTCTTTTGAAAAATAAAACCAAAACAAGAAAACAAGTCTTTAAAAAAAAACTCAGAAATGCTGCATATAAGCTTCACAAAATAATGTATTTCTTATGTAAAACTGAGTTAAGGCATCATACAGAGCAAATGAAGACAGAAAACTATTAGCAAGACCACTTGTATCTTAGAATCATAGAATGGTTTCAGCTGGAAAGGACCTGAAGATCATTTAGTTCCAACCCCCCTTCCATGGCCAGGGACACCTCACACTAAACCATGTCACTCAAGACTGTTCAACCTGGCGTTCAGCACCTCCAGGGATAGAGCATTCACAACTTCCTTGGACAACCTGTGCCAGTGCCTCACCACCCTCACAATAAAGAACTTCCTCCTCATATCCAATCTAAACTTCTCCTGTGTAAGTTTTAACCCATTACCCCTTGTCCTACCACCCCAGTCCCTAATGAAGAGTCCCTCCCGAGCATCCCTATAGGCCCCCTTCAGATACTGGAAGGCTGCTATGAGGTCTCCACGCAGCCTTCTCTTCACACTGAACAGCCCCAACTTTCTTATCCTATCTTCATATGGGAGGTGCTCCAGTCCCATGATCATCCTCATGGCCCTCCT
>JANRGW010011670.1:0-15002 GCA_024733675.1 Psilopsiagon aymara
GGTTGGCATCAGCCCACCTCACAAGTGTGTCAAGGTCCCTCTGGATGGCATTCCTTCCCTCCAGCATATCAACCAAAACACCCCCCTTGGTGTCTTCGGTAAACTTGCTGTAGGTGCGCTCAATCCCACTGTCCATGTCACAGACAAATGCTGAGCTTCCAGCTCCTGGGCAAGCTCTGTCGAGGACTTGAGGCTCCCTCAGTGCCTGTTGCTGCTCCAGGTGGAAGCTCCTGGATGCCGAGCCTCCTCCCAGTCAGGTGCTGCAGGTGTCCTCTCTCAAGACAGTCACATCAGCAATGACTGCAGTGATGTGATTTGGGCTCCCCATTAGAAAAGGACAACATCCTGGAATTAGTCCAACAAATTGCACCATGATTGTCATGGGGCTGGTGCACATTACAAGTAAAGGAAGCTGAAAGACCTACTGAGTTGATTCAGCCTGGAGAAAAAAGGATGAGGGAGACCACATTGCTGTCTGCAGCACATGATCAGAGGATACAAGAGCAGAGAACAGCATCAAACCTTGGAGGTATTCAAGCCTTGACTGGGCAGAGCCCTGCACAGGCTGACCTAATTAATCCTGCTTTGAGCAGGATATTGTATTAGATTTCAACTGGTCCCTTCTGGCTGGAATATTTTTTGATTCTGTAATTCTATTAAATTAGTTTATTGCTGGTTAAAATTGTTTCGTTGTTTTCAGTGAAACACTTTGAGTAGCAAGGAAGTCCAAGTTTATTTCCCTAACTAAGTTATCTGGACTTCATTTGTTTCAACAGATCTTGAGAGTAATAGCAGATTCTATTTAATTCTAGGTAAGTCTCATTTTAGACAAGACTTCAGTGCCACAAAGTACAGGTTAGAACACATAGACTTAAAGATGAATTTTCATTTAAGGTCAACTAGACATAGTGTTTGTATCAGCGATGAAACAAACACCTGAATTTTACCATCTTAGGAATGGTTTGGGTTGGAAGGGATGTTAAAGGTCATCCAGTTCCAACCCTCCTGCAATGAGCAGGGACACCTTTCACTAGACCAGGTTGCTCAAAGCCCCATCCAACCTGACCTTGAACACTGCCAGGAATGGCACATCCACAACTTCTCTTGGTAACCTCCCTCTTCCGGTGTCTCACTACCCTCATTATAAAGAAATTCTTTCTATTATCTAATTGAAATCTACACTTTTTCAGTTTAAAGCCATGCCCCGTTCTCCTATCCCTACATGCCCTTTTAAAAAGTCACTTTACAGGTTTCTTGTAGGTGCCCTTTAAATACTGGAAGGCTGCTCTAAGGTCTCCCCAGAGACTTCTCTTCTCCAGGCTGAACAACCCCAGGTCTCTCAGCCTGTCTTCAGAAGAGAGGTGCTCCAGCCCCCTGATCTTCTTCATGACCCTTCTCTGGAGTTTCTCCAGCAGGTCCACAATATTTTTATGTTGGGGGCCCAACATAAGAACATACTAAACATTTATTGTCTTACTATTATTTTTCTTTCTCATTTTCTTTTGCCAATGTAGGAGGAAGTATGGAGACAAAAATAAAACAACAACAGAATTTTTTATTCTGGTAACTAAGACACTTTACAGATAACTAGGCAATGTGAATATCAACTCTAATAGATAGAGGACCTTGATCTCCTGTCATCTAGAAAAACGATCTGCGCAATGCTTATTGTCTCATGTTTTCTGCAGTCCAGAAAAAAGCCTACAATTAAATAAGAAAACCAGAACACACGAAGGGAAACAAAAGTTCATTTGAAATCTCTGTGTCAATTGCCTTTTTTAGGTTGTAAAAAGCGTGACTAGAAGGACTTCTGAATGCCAGACAGGAGGACTGAATGCCCTGTCATTTTAGCAAAATCTTTGCTCTTAATAATTCATGCAGCCTTATTTCACTGCCAGCATTTAAAGCTAAATAGAGGCTAGAAAACATTAAAGCTTGAGTTCCAAAAAGCATAGGATTAGAACGCATTAGAGGTCATATCAAACGATATAGGATATTTTATCATTGCAGGAGAAGTTAAAACCAAAAATATCTTACTCCTCTGTGAGTTAATATTCTGGTTTCACTCATCAATAATTCATCTAGTTGTTGTGGCAGCTACACAGTGTGAGCTCTGTGTCCTAGATCCGAACAAAGTAGAATTTCTGCCCCAGTTTTGACAGAGTTATATTATTTGTACACCCAAAGATCCTTAGGCACATACAGAAACTGTAGCTGGGAAGACTCCAATTCTATTTATTAGTTTTATTTTGTTTCGTTTTGCTTTACAAAGAACTCATATCTCAAGGTGTGTTGCATTCTGACACTTGACTTTAACAGTAACACTGTGAGGAAGTGTTGCAATAGCATTCAGAAAAACACATCTTTCGTAAATCAGATCAAATATACCATTATTTCAGTCAGTTTGGGTTCTGATTGCATTCCTTGCTCTCATGGAATTAGATGTCTGAGAGTATCGCCTGTTCAGACCTTAAGGGAGGTGAATCAAAACCAGGGCCCTGAGTAACTTTGTGAGACATAGAAGAACTGAACAAAAATGTACAAAATGTCATCTGAACACTGGGCACAACAGCATGCAACTCTCAAACAATGTAGTACCAATCTGTTGGTCGACAGAGCAACACAGGCACACAGGTTTGTATCTAATACAGTTGCAGCTGGGTGAGTTAACAGGCCATATGCTCCTGGAAATTAGGGAGTAAGCCTGAAAGGAAATCTAATGTTCATTTCCCTTTTCAGTAAGTTAGCAGCTTTCATACACAACACATATCATTCAAAGGACTATTTTTTTTTCCTTCCACCTAAATTCTTTGTCAATTAATTTAATCTAGATTTACTCCACTTAGCTTTTGGCACCTTCACAAGGAGCCTAACCAAGGCACAAAATTGGTAGAAACTATATCTATACTTAACAGAATGACACCTCAAGAGAGAAATTTGAATGAGCTAAGATCTGAATCACCCTGTGGAGAACCTACTTCTCTCCAACAAGTATAGAGGAAGCCTTGAGTGGCTATTCTCCTACCACAAATATCCCAGTTTGAAGCCTGAACTGAGGTTGCATAAATACAGATTTTGTGCTGTTTTAAGCAAATGGAGACTCAAACCCCTTCAGATTCATGGCTAGTTAATTAGGAAGGTACAAACAGGATTACATAAAGGCATAAGAACTGTATATGCTGTTTAGTCCTGACTTTCTGGTGCTACACAAAAAGAAAATAAGAATTTCACCTGTTGTTTGCAAAAAAATAGACTAAAAATATTGATCTATTCACAGTCCCTGCAAAGAAAATGAATTGATAATGTGGTCTAACAAGTAATAAAGCAATGTTTCTCTGAGCAGGCAACCAGCGTAAAAGTCTCTCTTCCAAAGATATGGATTATTATAAGGGAATTTTTTTAACCACTTCTACTAGACTGGAAGATACGGATATCAAAGAACAAAAGATCCCATATTTGCTGGCTGGTTGCATAGATTGATTTATCTGTTCACAGCAGCACTAAGGCTGCTGTAAAGATCAGACTATACCTATCTTCCATATTACCTGCCCGAAAGTCAACCTCTGGGGAGTGATTCAGTTCATTCTGAAGTAGTCTCCTGATGCAAACTTCCCTTACTGAACCATGCTTTTTTCCATGCATATTTTGCTGTGCATAAAGAGACTCTTGAGAGCATGATGCACATCCTTATATGCACCCTGAAACTATTTACTGGCTAATAGATACAGCTGAGAGTTAGGACTTGCAAGATACTGGGATAAGCATTAGTACCCTCCCTATCCTAGCCTAGCAGTACCTCAGCTTTCATCAGTCATCCGAGAAGAGCTGACTTCCATCACTCCTTAGAATAGCCTAATCCTTGGTATTGCAAAGTTGAGATCTACAGTCTTCCTCCTTTGTTTACTTTGTCTTTTATGCAATTTTTTTCATGCTGGTGTTGTTCTTCTAGATCCCTGAGCTGCTGTTACCATCTCAACATTTCTGTTTCCATGTTTTCATTCTATTTACCTTGCTTGGCTTTAGCTACCTTAGTCTTTCACAGCTCAGCAACAATGTTTATGGTAAAACTGGTTGAATGGTGTACAGCCATTCTGCAAAGAACTTAGCTTTATGTTATAGATATCGTAAGCCCTGTCCACCTAAAGGCTTGATTCAGCAACCTAAATTTAGGCCTCTAATCAAAACTAAAAGTGACCTAGACTGCAGTTACAATTCCAGAAGAGTATTGGTCTCCCTCAATTTGTTCCAGAAAGGTTCCGTCTTCCTGTGTGTCATTTTTTTTTATGTGGGTTCACCATCCTTCCTAACTTTGGTGGGACTATGAAATAGCAAAAAGCCCACTCACTTGGATGCTCTGAAAGTGTTAAATTGCCTCAATATGTTTGAGAGCAGCAAATTCAACTCCTTGTTCAGCAAGGACTTTCTTTGGTAAGAGACATTTTAGACAGCCGATTGCCTCAGCTGCAAATTCAGAGATGTCCTAAGCATGCTATAACACATACATATTACAAGAGAACAGCCTTCCTCAAGTGCCAAACTCATTTAATCTTACTAATTGTCTTACGGAAGGCATTTCTTTTTTGGAGGGTTTTAGCAGATCGAATTTCAACTCACAGAATCACAGAACTTCTGAGGAACTTCTGAAGAAGTTCTGAACAACTTCTTCAGAACTACGGTTATTGAAGAAGTGTTTCTTAATATTCACTATCTGTAAAGTCATACTTAAAGCATTACATATCATGTTGCATGCCCATATTTTACCGATAACAAATCTTTTCCATTTAAAAGTTCATTTCTTTCTTAGACTGGTCAAAATTTCAAATAACAGCACTTAGTTGCCTTAGAGATTAATTAGAAAAACAGCCACACTGGCGGTCCTTTACTTTCTGCGATACAATTGCTCTCCAAGAAATACAGTACTTAATGTAGAAATGAATAGGCTGAATCATGTGTAAAAAGTTTGGGTGCTCTGAGGTGGAAATAAAAGGATCAATTGAGTGAAGAGCCTTGTACTTCTTTAGGATAACAAACACAGCCTCTCTAGTTGAATATTTCCTCTATTTCCCAAGTAAGGAAGTTGTAACTGAGCTGCTCTGGCATGTGGGATTAATAGGTAGTGAAATACATAGAATTCTACCCTGAAAGCAATCTTCAAGCCCCACATAATTTTGCCTTTGAAAAAAGCATGAGGTCTCCTAGATCATGGAACTACTTCTCAGTCACTTAGGTGGCTTGTCCAGCCTCCATAATGAATGCAAGCAGCACTGTAAGACTGTCAGCATCTTAATCAGTTTGTTATAATTTTCACACATGATATGAAACAGCATATTGTCTTAGTAATTATGAGGCTTATCAGCAAAATCATTATTGGCAGGAAATTTTAGTAGGATCTGTAACTGGTTTTGTGTAGTGTCTGAGGAGACTTTATCTCCCATTGTTTTTGCATGCTAAGATATAATTAAGAGAACAGAATTATAGAGATGCTGTGAACAGACCCAGGGGAAACACACAGAACTGCAGAGAGCTATAAACTGAAGATACGTCCCTGAAGTGTTTATAAAATTGCTGTGAAAAACTAAAAAATATGCTTGAGAAGATTTTGAAAATTTGGAAAACAGACACAAAGTTAAAATTTTGTGAAGACAGCAAGATAAAGATTTTCTGTGTGATGGATTTCAATTATAGCTAAGAAAACAGGAAAGATGAAGTAGAAGATAAAGATTGCTCAGAACTAAGCAGCAATGTTCCGTAAAAGAGCAGTCCATGGTGAATGAAAGTGTTGTTGCCCTAGGAAGCAAGTTGCTTAATGCTCTGATAAAGTAGAAAATCATTTAAGATTTCTTTAATTTGCATAGCTGTTGGATGCTAAGGGAAAGATGCAATATATGCTTAAAAAAACTTGCCTTCTAGCTAGATTTTCCATGGTTCTGGACAAGATTGAGATAGAATAAACCAGTGACAGCAAAACAGGGTTTTATTTTACCCACACAAATCTCGAAGCAGACAAAGATGTATGGCAAGGAAATAAATAAAAGACAGAAACAAAACAAATTAAGGAAGAAAAAAAAAAAATCAGCAAATTGCACATAACCAATACACCAGGACTGTTTTATTAGACCTCAACTGATTGTTAAGTGGTTATTATACGACATGCATAATAATATTATAAATAAAGGCAATAATATACAGCTCCTGTAGCCTTAATCTTTTCTCTGTTACAGAGGAAATAAATGTAAAAGTATGTCAGCAAAAGCAAATCTGAGTAGAACAATCAAAATGTAAGAAAGAATTTTCTTACTTTTTGTGCTAAGAAATGCTTAGTTGTTCATTTCCATCCTCCCAAAGACTGTTCTTTTGCAATGCATCCTGTATGCTGTATTTTGTGGTCAGATGCCAAAAAGCATGAAGAAAGAATACATCCATCATGACAAGGAGGAAGACAAATGCTAGCCTACACATAAGATTTTCTGGGGATGCAGTTTTTATAATACAAGATAGAGAGAAATCGAAGTGCTGTTCAAATCTGCATACATATTTTGAGATTTTCTGCACATACATATATATATATATACTGACCCTGTTTGCCAGTGATAAGGAAATCCTGCTCTGCTAAGAAATAAAAAAAGCCCAACATAATCATGCCCTATGCTTACCTCAGTCTTATTTTCCTTGGATCTGTATATTTATTCTTTAACCTTACATACGCCAAAGCATTTTTATTGATCCATTTACATGACAAGTGCTACAAATCTTAGTTATTAGAGAGTTACAAGTTGAAATTCCAGTCTGCCCTTTAGTTATAACTGTGCACCAGGGCTGCGATTTTAATTCCATGGGTGGCCCGGGAACTCCCCAGCCAGCCATCTGCATACATGAGATAAGTGCATTGAGACAAAGGACCTACTTTTAAACAGCTGACTTACTGCACCACTAACCACTTTCACCAAGCAGCTGCCTGATTTTTACAGAAGCTCCCCAGGTGGGAATTTTGGACAGGTCTTGCAATTCCCCCAACCAACTGCTGTGCCTTCTCCAAACATCCTTAAATGTGCTCATTCATATCCCATGTGAAGTATCCCAAAGACTCCCAGGAAGTTCCTGCTGCAGAACTGATCAAACTGTACATGGACAAAACATTTATAAAGAGCCAATAGAAAACTACTCATGCAGATGAAAAATGGTCACATGGGAGAGCATTTTGTGCTTGATTAAGATATCTGAGAGATATTTGCATGTAGTTTGTTAAGTTTATTAAACAATAGCAGTGTGTTATTCAGTTGCTGGAGCTGTCACATAGGACTATGGAGTCCCTGGAATCTCAGCCAATCCAGCTGAAGATGCCGCTGCAATGATCATTGCAATAGAGGCCCCCATTGCCATCAGACAGCAGCTAATCATGCTTTTCAGGAGATTTCATATCCCATTGGAGTGTTATCCTTTACCAAGATCTCAATAAATTAGTTTTGCTTTTTAATAAGATACTGCAGTTCTGTGGATCATACGAAAGTAATGAAAATGACAAGGGTATGCTTGGTGACATACTTTACTCTAACATGGTAAGAGTCCTAGCATTCCTAGGACTGTGCTAAAGCTCTCCAGAAATGATAAAAACTCACATTAAATTCTCCCTCTTAATTCATCAAGAATGTAAAAATTTAAATCTTGAGAAATGTTTCTTAGTAATCTTGGATTTTCAAAAAGAATGTAATATTGTAAAATGGGATTTCTTTTGCTTCAGAAAAGGCAAAGAAAAAGAGATGAATATTTAAACTTTTTTATAATATCACAAAGTTATTAGAAACTGTTCTAGGTGAAGAAGCAACCATCAGTAGAGCTAATCAGAATACTTCAGAGACATGCCTTCAGCTGATCAGTGTGGCCTTTCTGATGTTAGTGTTTAAGCAGAAGCATACCTATTGTATATTGAAATAACCTTGAATCTCCAATCCTGTGATATTCTGCCACACAGTCTGCTTTTAAATGTCCACTACATCCCACACAACTGAATTAGCATAAACTATGTCATTCAAAGTTTCTTCGTGCATCAATACAAAAGCAACTAATTAATCCAAATCTTCCAGACATTATAGTGACGTGCACACATCTTTGTGAAAATTTCAGCCCTAAAGTCAAAAGACACCCAAGAGTTAAATTTAGACCTTTATTTAACTATGAACTATCTATTACTGTTGACTGAATTCAAATGGTTCAGCACATTGTATCTCATTACTCACTTATTTTTAGTGAAATAGAAACTGTAGTTTAAGTCAACTGGACCTACTGCCAACAATACCATTTGATTTGAAAGCTAATAGTTTGTATGACTTTGCACTAGGGTAACTAAAGAGGGTCATAACATTTCAAGACAATAACAAGGTCATATCAGTTTGTACCAGTTCTCATTTGCGTTGCAAGGTTTGTCACAAGAATGGATTAGAGTTGCGTTATTTTCTGTTCTCATGTAGCTCTGCCTAAAAAAGAATGAGGCAAAAAAAAAAAAAAAAGAAAATCAGGATTTTAATTCCTCCTATTTCTAATGTTCCATATGTTCTGCAGTTTCTGGTAGAATCATAAATCTTCTTACTTTTTTTCAGTGCTATGTTTTGAGTAACTTCAGTGTTTGAGACCCTGTGACAGTATTAAGTTCTGGATGAGTATTTTCACAACCTTGTGACTACTGTGGACTAGTTAAACAATGAACACATGCACTGCTGATAAGCAGTTAGTTATGAAAATTCCATACTCCTTTTTTCCTTAGAGCTTTATTTTGGGAAGCAGTATCCATTTTCTGCTCATGACAAATTGTGGGCATAATTAGTTAGGTACTTTATTGTCTGGCTTGCTCATTGCAACACTAACGAAGTTAACGTTAATAGCAACACAATGAATTACTTCCAGAAGTCCTGAGTGTGAAACGCAAATGCTGAACACTTAGGGGGAAGAAAAAACCCACCCAAACCCAAACCAAAACCACTAAACACACACCTCTGTGAACCTTGTGACCAAATCCATAAAATTAAACCAGTAGCATAAAGTGAGAAGCATATAGGTTTTATAGTGGTTTCTAATTTTGGCAGCTTCAATCTTGACATCTCTCTCTAAAAGCTAATGATTTTCTTTTTCCAAAAATGAAAAGTAACCAAGTTTGGAAGTATTCACATGTGTATGTTAACATATAATTGTCTGCTTATGACCTTAACTTTAATTTCTGTGTACATTATATTCTTCAAAAGTTACTGTATATTCCTGCATACATATACGTCAGTCACTTCTCTTTCTATCACTTCAGAATGATTATTCTGTCTATCACTTCATAATGATTACAATTCATAATGATTACAGTTGAATTATATGGCCTGGAACTTATGTGGTGCCTCGAATATTTGCTATTGTGCGATTTTTCAGAAAACGTAAGCTAACATAAACCTGATTCTTAGTTAGCCGGTATTTCATTTTGCCCTTTTATTGGTAGATGTCAAATTCCAAACCAAAGAAGATTTGAGATTTCATAACCAGAGCTAAAAGCGAATGTTGCAAAGGCAAATAAAAATTATAAAATAAAACTTAAGAAGTATTTGCCATGTGTTCTATAATAGATATTTTTTTCAATATGAAAAAAGAACAAGAGAATAGTTAGACTCAAGAATTACAAATAAAATTCACCTTAACAGATGCAGATTTTTTCTGATGTTGTGGGAGATACTAATAAAAATGGCTTGTAAAATCTTAAACAGGAACAGTAAATCTCAGGTGTATGATAACGTCCCCTAAATGTGTATTTTGTCATATTGGGCAACTTTCTTAATTTAACACCATTTATTAGATTTGAAATACTAGAATTGGTGATTAACATGACAGAGTGTTTATTCTTTCTTTTCTAGTTTATGACCAGAACTAGTTATTTCCCCACTATTAATGCAGGCTTCCAAACAACTGAGTCATTCACACAATTATATTTTTTACACGGTTGTGCGGACTCTTCAATAGACCATTCCACAGCTCCATAAATTTGCTTTTCACAACAAACAATAAACAGTAAGACAAAAGCATGAAGAAAAGTTTTACAGTTTTCTAGTTCTTTACAATGTATGTGAATGACGACAGGTTTTGGTTGGTTTTATTTTGGTTTTTTGTTGATTCTTTTTATTATTATTGTTTTCATCATTGTTCATTTTCTGCATTATAATTATCAAATTACGGTTCTTCTCTGAGGCCAAGTCAGATGAGACTGTCCAACTGGACAATAGCTAAACCACCAGCATATCAAACAGTCAGTAGGGTTCCTTTATTGGCAGCTCTGTGTTAGCCCTTCAGAGAACTTATGTATTACATTAAGAAGTGCTCTAACATGAGTTGCAGCCCTGTCCTTACCATGAAAGGTACACTTGCTAGAGGGAGAGAGGACACTTAACACCAGCTGCCCTCTGCCTTTGCTGAGCAGAGTGTGGTAGCACAAGTTACATGTTTGTGCGCCAGAGCTGGTTTTAGTTACTTAATGAGTGTATGAAGACATGGTGTTCCTGATGTTTCAAATATTAAACATTAAAAAAAGGGAGAAAAAAACCCAAGAAATAATAATTAGAAAAAAGTAAATTCAAAAGCCTGTGCACCTGACAATGTCATTTGTGGGTTAGGTTCTGGGCACTTTGGCACTTTGCTGGGCACTTCTCCATTACGTTAGTGCAGCTTTAAAGGAAAGATTTTTTTTTTTTCCTATCAGAGAACCTGATGACATCAGATTGCTGGTTAAATGCTAACATACTCCCACTGAAAGCAAATCACAGCAGCTGCCAAGAAAACAGGAAACTGATGAGAAAATGTAACATTACAGGAAACTTATGGATATGCTTTCAGGATCAGTGGGGCTGATCAGAAGGCCTGAATTTCTGGTTCATCTTTGATACTGAAAATTCACCATCATTTATAGAAACATTCCAGAAATTTCCCTCTTGAGGCACACTTTGGCTTTAATAAAAAAAAATCTTAATAGTAAGAATTAAGATGAGGAAATTCACAGCATAACGCTCACTCTGAGCTCCAGCACAATTGTATATCAATCTGATTAAATCAGATCGGGATGATGAAAATGATAGCTGCTGTCTTTTTTGGTAAACATCCAGGGGGGAATACCAAGTGGCATTTACATTGTTCCTATTTCATGTCTGTTTCAGATTTCTCCAGGGCCTCTTTCCTGTCTACAGTTATTTTTAGATCTACTTACAACATGGTTTTAGAGGCTGCATTGTACCTGCAGCAAAACCGTAAGAGAAAGCTATAAGACTATGCAGGTCCTTAAGATGGGGTAATATAAAAAGTCTTCTTCTTAAAGCCACACACAGAACTTAGTCAACATCTTGTTGCAGATCTTCCATCTAACCATGCACCTGCTTTTAAAAGTAGTATATACAAAAGAATACATTATGGATAATAATCAAATTAATCTTAAATGTTGGTCTGCCAGTTTAGCTGTAGAAACACAAGGCATTAGTTCAGACCCTGTGGTTCTCAGGTTTAGTTAAAGGGAGGTGCTAAACAGATCCCAAGGATAATTTCTACATGTGTTGCACTCATTTGGGAATATACAACTTCTGGCGGCAGGAGCTGTCTGTTACTGGGTAAGACCACTGACAAAAACAGGCTGACCATGTGCATCATGTGACTGATGGAAAAGGTGTTTGCTTTTTTTTTTTTAAATTAAACTCCTGTGTTTCCATATGTGTATCAGATGGCTAATATAGTTAGGATGGAATTAAGGTAACTTAAGTGTCAGAAAGATGTTTCACATTTAAATCCATCACCCAGACTCCTTTGGAGTCAATAGAGTGCAATATGTGACTAATCATGCTCTGGAATTTTTCATATACTAATTTTTTCAATTATTCAAGCATTCAAATGCACATTCTGCTCAACATTGATTTTAAAATGACTTTGGGATACATAGCTTGGATTTAAACACTTATCATGTAGACAGACCATATTAAGAACAATGGGAACAATTTGCCATTTTGTCTATATAGTACATTTCATGGTTACTGTAGAGATTTCTTCAAGGAGTGAAACTGAACTTACTGTTTTGTTTTTCTGGTCAGATTTGCTGAAAAATAAACACCTTCACTGTATGAAGCTGGGATAAAGATTAGTTCAACAATTCTATGCAAATTCTTAGCTTGGGTATTTATTTTCTTTTACATAGTCAGATGCCATGTAAGCTTTTCAAATATTTTTACACCTTCAAATGCATCAATTCAACTACTGCAAAACTATGTTCGGGAACAAGCAGTCAGCTTCTGAACATCTGATTGATTTTACTTTTATGATACTCCCTCATTTTTTGTGCAGAAATATTCAAGGAAAGGCTTTAGTGTTCTGATATGTTTGGAGAATAGACATTTCTTTATGAAAATAAATGCATTTGCAAACATTCAAAATTTTTTCTGCCAAAAGACCACCTGCTGCTGTGATGACTGCAATGCCTGATTCAGCAAAAATCCCTCTGCCCTTGGAATTCCTTTATCTTATTTAGCGCTGCTCAATCAATTTTCAAGAGAAAATGGATCTTTCAAACAAATGACCTGGCTGCTTGCCATAGGGGAAGTTTCCCCTTTTGCTAGATGGCTCAAGGCCCTTGATTTTTGCCTCTCTCTCTTTTTTTGGCTCATTTGACCCATATATAACATTAAGCAGCTTCCTGGCTGACAGACAAGGCCATCTCATCATATGGTAAATGGCAATACACTCCATTACACAGTAAGTTTAAAATCACAGTCCCATTGAGAAAGCTGTGTTCAGAAATTAAATGCCTCTTCTGAAAGATATCAGCCACCAGCTAAACAAGTGAGTTGGGGACAGCCTGCCTACCCTAGCAGCAGTTTCAGGGGAACTTCTTGCAGTCATGCAGAGGAGAATAGTTCCATAGAGTATTCTCCTCTGCGTGACTGCACTCCTTTGTGTTCATTCTCCTATTCTATAATTACCACTCACCCTTCGGATGTTGCTACTTCTACCCCTTCCTCTTACCCTTCCCAGCATCTAGACATGCATTTGCAGCATGTATGGAGAGCGGTATTAATTTTTACCCATTAAAGTGTCATTTTGGTGAAAATGACTGATCTGTGTTTGAATGTCATGTACAATAATAGCCATACATTGTTGTAGTCACAACTCAATCAAAAAAAAAAAATCCAAAAGTATTTCAGAGACCAAAAATTTTATACCAATAGTTAGTGGGTACAGTCACTTTTTGCTGTTTTGTTTATCCATTTGATTTTTTTTTTTTTTTTAATTCATAAACCTTGGGACTAGATATAGAAAATACTAGAGAATGCTCATATTTAGTACAAGATAACTTATTTCAGGAGGCAGAGATTTTTTTTCTTTATATAAAGAACACCAGAATTAGCATATTTTTCACTGGAGAATGGGACAACCCCAATCCATACAAAATCAAAGGAAAGACCTGCAGTTGCTCTTCTTATTTAAATATTTGTGAACTTTTTTAATGGTCACAAGTGAGAAGCCCTAAGAGAAAGAGATGTTTGCTACTCTATCAAGATCATCAGAAGAGTCTATGCTCTAGAGGAGACTGAAAGAATATTTCAGGGTTTACCATGTGACAGGGAATGAGAGCCTGATATCACTAGTGGACAGCCATTGCTGAGTTAACATGCAAAATTAACAACCTAAGAAAAAGAAAAGATATTTGCTGTATTCATCAGATGCGGTTCATAGAAACATATAGAACAATGCTATAGAAAATACGCAATAGCAGATGTGCATATATGAAATAATAAAACACAGTTACAGAGGCAACTTGCTAATTATTCACCTTCCTTTGTTCAAATTCAAAATTTATTCTAATTGTTGTGGAATTTTTACAGAATCTGAAAACTCTCATCATAGTCACTTTATCTAAATCTCAGCCACAACATTGCATTCAACATTAAGCAAAAATAACAAGTAAAGGAGTGTCTGACTGGGCTTAAACCACAAGGGCAAAAAAGCATTTACAACATTCCTTAAAAGCGTTAAATTCACTGGAGCAGAAATTACGTGCAAAAGCTTATCATCAGCTATCAGGCAGATGTGAAAATATCCTGCACCCAGAATTTTAACAGGGTACAGATGGTACAGCAAGCAAAATGCCCAACCCAGAATTCCTTGTCCAAGAACTATAAGCATAAACCAAATTATATATATATAAATATATAAAGGTTCCAATGCAAATAATCTAAGTTTAAATTTTATCCCAAGGCTATAAGTTTAATTGACTGAATGAGAGCATAACATGGGAGTTGTGAGGTGTAGAAAATATCAACCATGCTGGTATGTTTTAAATGGAATATAAATGAAAAATAGATGAGGCAGGAAGGCTAGCCAAGACATGTTTATAATATCCCAGATGTAGGACAAAAAATGTTTGGGAAAGATTTTCCCAGCTGGCATAATAAAATATCTTCATATTTTGGGAAGGACTAGCCAGTCAATAATGATATTTTACCTAAAATGTTATTAAAGAACAAATATGGGTAGAAAACAATAAACTAGAATCCAGAAATTCTTACTAAATTAAAATCTGCCATCATTTTTTGGGAAGCACTGCCTTTGTGAAAAAAAGGATCAAGAATCTAGAATAATACCTCTGTATGTCACTGGAGAAAGGTAGTAAAGAACAATTTCATAGAGATTTTATTAATGTGGAAAATTTTCTATTCACCAAAGGAAGCGATAAGTACTCTTATAAAGAGAAAATATATCTAGCATAAGTCTGAACCTTACTATTCATCTTTGACATAAAATTGAGTGACTGCATAAACAAGACTTCTCCTTTACTTAAGAAAATCATTGAAGTGACAAATTCTGAGGAAGCTGAACCTGAAATCTATACCAAAAAGGATATACATTGTACTGTACTTTTTCCTGACATTGTTGTTGTGGTTTAAGCCATAAATCAGCCACGCAGTTTGTTCACTCACTTCCCCTTTTTTCTTCCCTCTGCTCCTGGA
>JANRGW010011672.1:2219-13776 GCA_024733675.1 Psilopsiagon aymara
CAGCTTGGTGTCATCGGCAAACTTGCTGAGGGCGCACTCAATCCCACTGTCCATGTCACCAACAAAGATGCTGAACAGGACCGGTTCCAACACCAATCCCTGAGGGACACCACTCGTTACTGGTCTCCAGGTGGACGTTGAGCCATTGAGCACAACTCTTTGTGTGCAGCCATCCAGCCAGTTCTTTATCCCCCAAGTGGTCCACCTATCAAATGATGTCTCTCCAATTTAGAGGCAAAGTTGTCATGTATGGTGCAATCCCGTAACGTTATCCTGTTTCTCATTCTGAGAAGATTTTTGTTCACTCCCCACGTGCCAGCATAGTATAACAATAGGTTGTATCTCATTCTGAATGCGAGATTGAGACAGGAAATCACCATGAAGAAAAGGGAGATTATTATTCCTCCTATCCAGGGATTGAATTCAGTCCTAGTTAGTCTTGATTTAAAGGAGAATTGTTACCTTGTCACCTTTTCTGGCATTTGGACAGAAATCTACCAATGTGTGGAACTGCTGTTGAAAATGAAATTGCACTGGCCTACGTGATTATCTTTCCAAATGTCCTGATAAAGAGTGCAGGTGCTGTCACAGCATCTGTGATTTTTTTAGACGTGATCTGGTATGGATTTTTGTTTTTTCACCTCTAGCTTTTGTGTAGCTTGTAAATACTGTCAGTCTCACAACCGAATTAAAACCTCGAGGCTTAATTCTTTTTCCATTAATAAAAAAGATAGGAAGAAGAATTATTGTCACAGAGTTGACATGGAGAAATTGCAGAACACCTCATCTTTCTGTTTTTACGAGACTCCCTCTTTAAGCAACTTTAATTATGATTGCCATTAGATATCACTAGATAATAGGTACAGGCAGAATCATAGAATGGTTTGGGTTGGAAGGGACCTTGAGGATCATTTAGTTACAACCCGCCTGTCACAGGCAGAGACACCTTCCACTGTATCAGGTTGCTTAAAGCCCTGTACAGCTTGGCACTGTATCGTGGAGCATACTGCCTAAACTGGTAACAATGCTGAAGTTTTCTGTGCAGAGAGCTGCTCGCACCTTTTTTGTTAGAAGTCTGTACATAGTTAAGGTAGACCAGAGCCCCCCGAAATGTACCCTTGCTTAGAAAGAATGATCTTAAAAAATGTCAATGAGAGAGGAAATTAAGAATTTTAAAAAAATCCATTGTAAATTAATGCAGGTCCTACACTCCAGCTTCTGTGCCTATCTTATTTGGGGAAATACTGGCAAAGTTGGTGTTAAAATACGTTTCTTTTTTGTTGCTAAAGACAGATCTACATAATGAGGGAAAACTGACCAATTGTAGGGAAAAATCAGGAAACTGTCAATGCAGAAAGTACTCTCAAAAGCAGTATGGGCAAGTTTTTCATCTAATGGTTTGCTAGTGCATTTAGTGGGGTCATAGTATTTTCTAATTACACTTAATGAAGATTGCTTTTCCCCTTAGATTTCAGGTAACCTGTAGACTGTAAAATAATTAAACCAAGAATGAAACTGACACTATTAGTGTGGGGTTTTGTTTTTTTGTTTTTGCTTTTTGCTTTGTTAGGGTTTTTTTTGTTTGTGGGCATTTTGGTTGGGTTTTTTTTGTGTGTGTGTGTTTTTTGTTGCTGCTGTTGTTGTTTTGGTTTTTTTCTTTTAAGGATGCTGTATTTGCTTCTGGAGAATAGCACATTGAGACAGGTTTCTATTCCTTTGGCCATAGTAACTTCTCCCAACATCAAGTAATGAATGAAGGCCAAATTTGATGACAACTTCCAGAGTTTGAAAATTACCTTTGACTAAAAGCTGTAAAAGGGAGGGATTACAACATTTATCTCAATGAAACATTAACCCTGTAGTCTTCAGAAGTCATTTAAATGTGGTCATTGGCAAGGCTACATTTTTGTTTGTTGCCTTTGCTGATAGCTTTAGTAGAGCTGCCCAGGTAAACAAGTTAATCCCAGTGGATTGTTGTGGGAAACAAATGGCCACTGATGGGCGTCATGATCACTGCCAGTTAGGTGAATATCTAACAGGGTCTTCAAGCCCTTGGCAAAGACCATCCAGCAATGCTACCAATGGGCTAAGATACAGAGATTTGGCAGTGGCTTTCTTTTTTAAATATCTATGGTTATATTTCAATAATAAGATATTGTAATATATGAAGTGAGAGGTTGCAGACTGACATAAAATGAGAAATTAAATAGACCGCATGGACTGTTTTGCTGATTTTTATCTTGCTGAATAATGTTAATGTTATTTTGAAAATACTGGAGGAGTACCAGGTGCATTTAAGTTACTTAGCATTTGCAGAAGTCTGTATTTCTCATTATAAAATTGAATACACTGGTTAAGTACACAGATAAATACGTGCAAGCTTATTTGGTTTTACTCTCTCGGGAGCAGTACTTCTAAAATTATGATATAGTTCAATACATGATACAGAGATGTTGATGTTCTTTCTCTCATGTTGGTGTTTCTGTATTGTACCTCTGGCCACTGCATATCCATGACAAAATGTGTTATGTTTTGATCACTGCTCCTGATGGTCTGTCAACCATAGTAAACATCCAGGATGCCATAATAAACAACTATTTTGGTAGTGCTTGTGATTAAAACCTTGATGATAAACATGCATATTGTTGTAAAAGAGAGGATGAGGATTGAGGACATACAGCACCATAAAATGCTGGGAATCCTTGTTACAGGTGTTGATACTGTGTAACAACATTTTTATTAAACAATTTTGAATACACAGCTGGCTCTCCTCTTTGTTTGTGAGACTAGGTTGGTTTTGTGTCAAAAAAGCCAGAATAACTGGCTAGTCACAGAAAAAAGTCAATAACCAAAAAATCTCCATCATATGACTTGAGGGCATCTGCTGCTATTCTTAAGGCAAACAGAAAGGACTGTAGAGTAACTTTCTGAAACAATGGTCATCTTCCTTATAGCAGGCTTAAAAATATGTTTAAATTTAGAATCAAACCTTCTTCCAAATACTGCAGGCTTGTCTGGTCTGTTGGCAGCTGTCAGGTTTCTCGGTTTGTTTAAATCTAAAATCTCTAAAGTAAAGATTAATCTGCTTGATCTGTAAGGTAGGGATTTCCTCTTCATACACTTAGGCCTGTCAGAGCTGGTCCAGGACAGTTCTAGGCACTGATGTCATACTTACTATATTGTATTTTAGTAATGGTTGATTAACAACTATTCCTGTCAGTAAAGCTGGGTACATTTGTCAAGAGACAAAGTGAGAAACTACCATTTCTCATCATCCTGTGGTATCTCCCTACAGTTGTGGTATTAAGCCCTGCTTCCCTCACACTTGGTATGCAGAATGAATGAGGCTGGTTTAGTATGACGTCTGTTTTTATAGTTAACTGAGCTTTGAAATTGTCTCCTAAATCATCCTTGCCAGTAGCATTAACTACCCCTTTGCTGGTAGTCAGAGATTATTCTACAGTAAGTTAAAGGGTAACTCATCTTCTTTTGTGATGACAGGAAACATGGAGGGATGTAAAAGATAATGGCTAATTCAAAGCAGATCACTCCACTGTGCTTCTGGAAATCCATCAACTCCATTCAAACACAGATCTGAAATTTTGCATCAAACTTTGAAAGCTCTTTCCCTTTCCCTGCTTCAGTAAATTGTTATCTGGGGGAGGATGATGCAGATGCCCTTGAATTATGATGCCTTTCATTACAAAGGGGTGAATTGCACATTAGCCTGGCATTCAGAAGCCTGAAGGATTCAACTACTGTCTGTGCTTTTGCTGCTTCAGAGAGCATAAAAGAGAGATGCAAAGTAGATAAGTGATGTGGTGTTAAAGAAAGGTTTTTGTCCTTCCCTTCTCATTTTGCAGAAACCAACCCCTGGAAATACATCATTTAAAACTGTTCTTGTGCAGAGATGAGTCACGCCAGCTGTAAGGTTGGAGCAGGTAGTGAGGCAACAAGGGCAGGTGGAGCCACAGAGCAGCAGGTGAATTGATCCTTGAGTAAACACCTGTGTTTGCTTTTTTGACATTTTCTTTTTAAAGACAGCTGCAGCAAAGTAATAAGAAAATGTCATGTAATAACAGCCATTTCAGAGAGGTAATATTTTTAGAAACAAGCTATATCTATCTGTCTTCGTGTGGCAGTTCCATCCATACTTCCTTGTTCATCATCTGGGGTTGCTTCCGATATACAAAAGCTAGTTGGTTTGTTTGACAGCAAGGTTGTTGCTGCTCCTTCAGAGAAATGATGTTATTTACTGTAGATGTGGAGCTGGGATCAAGAAAACGATCCTCTTAAGTTTGCCTCAGTCTAGATCAAAAGCATTACCCCTTGCGTTCTTCTGCAGCAAGGCATCTTGCAAGACCTCAAGCAAAGCACATGAAAATTCAGCATCTGACTGCTTGCTCATGGGGCAACTGGGCAGTAAAAAGACTGAGATTGGAGAAACCCTCTCTGTAAACACTCCAGAAAACCTTAGAAAAATACCATGTCCAAGAAGAATCCGAACACGCTACCTGTTCTTAGAGGCTCTGTTTGAAGACGGGGGCAAAGATCAGATTCTACTGTTACAGCTGCTCTTAATCTTTGACTATAGAAGTTAATTAGGCAGCATTTAGGTATGACAGTGACAAACACCATAAAAAATTATAAAGTAGATTGTTTTGCTAGTCTATGATAATAATTACAGCTCTTGATAGGTATCTTGATATGAACTGTGAACTGTTTTTAATTTCCTAAGAGTAATGTAACTTATGATATCTTTATGAGGATGTTTGATTTATTGGTGAACTGCTGGATCTATGTATTGAAACTGTTAATGACTGTTGTGTATCATTCCTACTGTGAAAAAGTGAGAAACATGGTAAGTTGTATGCATTAAAATGTGAACATGTGAACATACTTTTTAACATAGAGTCATAGAACAGGGTTGGAAAGGACCTAAAGATCATCAAGTTCCAACCCCCCTACCATGGGCAGGGACATGCTATACATCTCTCTATATTAGCTCTGCCAAAGATAAATAAGGCAAATATCCACAGTAATTGTAAAGCAATTACAATCCTATGCTACCACATCCAAAAGGGATATATTGAAAACAGAGAAAAAAAAATAATGAAATGAACAGTTTTTCAGTGAAAACCATTATTACAATATAGCTACACTGTTTAAGAAATGCCTTATGGAAAACAACATAGTATTCCAGTGAAGCTGCTTCTATTTTGTAATATTTCTTTACAAACTAATTGACAGGGGGCTTGATAAAATTCATCTTGTTATGATAGATGTATTTCCATTACAAGTAAATTTTACTAAATGAATTAATTTGTTTCACTTATTCCATGCAAAGTCAATATGTTACTTGAGAATACAGCCATTTGTTAATGCCAGTATGTTAAGTGATGGGGGGGAGGGAAGTAAATAAATGAAGCAGAAGGAAATAAGGTGGTCATCCACGAAAAGGGTTTAAGTTTTGGCCAAACATTATTACAAGCTCTGCTGCCTTCAGAGTGCTTGGATCAATCCTTACAACTCACCCCCTTTGACAAAACCAAAAAATCCCTGAATGTTCTGGATATTTGCATCCCTAGACTTACTATCCGGTTACATCAGAGAAGGAAATTTTGTGCAAAGTTGGCTTTTGTCTGAAAAGTTTATAGCTGTTTAATAAAAAAGTGTTTGGTATATTTTTGTGGTAAGGATGTACTTAGTTTTTTCCAGACAGTACGCTTGCATGTTTCTGACTTGTACGATTCAGGCGTTTTTTATTGGTTTCTCTCATGATTTATGGCTTGCCGAGTGACATTTTATTTTCTATTCAAGGTAGTAATGGCTCCGATTCTTCAGTTAATCACTTTTATAAGTAAAACTGATGCACTGGGTATTTATAGAGCAATTTTCAGGCCAAGGTCTTTGAGGTATTCATATTACCAAAAACCATGTGGGCAAACACAACCTGGCACGTGCAGATATATGTGAGTCAGAAAAGATTAAAGAAGGAGGCTGTAGCTGTAATGTCTAGACTAGCATTTGGACTGCTTATACATTGCTAATATGTGTCTCTTTTTTTTCAAGCAGAGGTGTTCAGAGGGAGCTTAAGGTCTATTGCGAATTTTCCCCTTGTGGTAGAAGTGAAATAACTTTGAATAGGATCAAGCTTTGTGGATTTCAGCTGCAAAACTCTCATTAAGTTCAGTTTCACCTTTTTTGTTGGTTTTGAGACCCTGTAGAATTTCATTTGGCACAGGGAAAGTTCGCTGAGGAAATAGAGAGTTTGAGAAACCATGATTGCTGTTATAGTCCTGTGGTGTGTAATCTGGCAGGACAAGTGTCTGTGCCTGAAGATGCTGTAGTTCACATCCCTGTGCTTGCAATTAAATTTAATTTCTTAATAAAAACATGAAGTGTGGTTTAGGGAAAACACTGCAGTGTCAGCTGATTAGTGGTGGAATGAAAATACATGCTCTTACTGGAAATCAAGTGCTTTCCTCTGATTTTAAGGCATACAATGATGAATGTGATGCTGCTAATGTGCATTTTTTGCTCTTAGCCTTAGAAATAGAGGACTGTTTAAGAGCTATGTGAATACATACGTGTTGGAATGAATGTGTTTTTCAAGGCCAGGTTGGACAGAGCCTTGGGTGACGTGGTTTAGTATGAGGTGTCCCTGCCCATGGCAGGGGAGGTGGACCTCGATGATCTTAAGGTTCTTTCCAGCCCTAACTATTCTATGAGTCTATGAAACTTAGTGTTGGTATGTTTAGCGATGTGTGTTAATACTTTGAAAAATAATGAGAACTCGAATCAACAAGTTATTGTGAGAGCTTTTGCATATCAGGATTATTTATATGGAAAATAATAACATGATCTCATGGGATTCTGGCTGCTGAGAGGGCATCACACTGGCTTGTCAAGAAGTGCTTGACAGGCTGCAGAGGACAAGCTGTCAGATGAGGTGTTAGGAAAAATGGTTTCCTTGTCATTTCAGTTCTTGGCCAAGTCTCTTCTACCCTTTCTTTCCTTCTCCAGTTTATGGTGATAGAGATCCAATGTTGTAAGAGCTGTTTGTGGTCTGTGAATGGAAAAGTACTCTTAGTTCTAGTAACTAAGTATTACTAAGTATTATTTCCTTGTTTGTTATTTTCAATCATTGCTGTAATTTTTTTAACCATTTCAATATACATCTTAGTGGAAAAACTTTATTTCTCTTATAGAGATAATTCTTGTCAGTTTCATCATATGAGACACTGCAACACTGTGGGAACGGTGGAAAAACATAAATGCTGTTAATTCACTCTTTTGTTGGTTCAAGTAGGGTTCTCTCTTGAGTATTTCTTCCATTTGGAAGAATCAGGCAGTATTTGTGCCTGTTGTAATACAGTGTTTGTTTAAAGGCAGAATTCCAAATACATTTGTTGGCTTTTCTCCTGAAACATGACTGTAACAGGGACATGGATACCTTAGAGAGCTAAATATCCTGCAGTCTGGTTTGCTACTGATGTGCATACATAATTTCCACTGACAGTAATGGGAGTTACATGTGTACAGAAAGTAAAACAGACCCTTAAAAAATGTTGGTCAAGTAGTAAAAGCTAGTCTAAAGAGAGTGTGGAAGTAGGGAGTGGAAAGGTGACTTTTTTTCTTTTCACTTGCTTTCTCTTTAACTTATCCTCACTCCACCAATGTTAGCTTAATATTATTCTTAGGTTTCACTCCTGAGTTGTTACGGCATAAAAGGCAAGATGAGATCCATGTGTAATAGGTAGGCAGAAGATATCTTATTAAAATACACTTGCTCTGAAGAGAATGAGAGAGAAAACTAAAAAGGCTGGCAAACGTTTTCCCTTCCCTGCTCCCAGAAGAATTAGAAGAGCAGTTTTCCCATGTAGTGGTTGAACGGTAGGAGACTCCGCTATCCCGATGTGCTGCTAAATACCTTTTGCATAGTAGCAAATAGTAGCAATGAGCCCATAGTGGCAATGCTCTGTGTGTAGCTGCCCTCACAGCAGCACTGGCCGGAGTGCCTAGAGCCCCTGTGCAGCTGAGTTACCCACACCAGCGCAGGTATGCTGGCTGCAGGGAAAGACGATGCAGAGAAAGACCGTGCGTGTTCTCAGCCATTGTAGTGCCCAATGGGCTTCCTGCCTTGCCACAAACCAGGGCACTGCTCTGTCTGTGTATATTACAAATGAAAACTTAAAGATTCTTTTCAGCAAAACAAGCCAGCAGACCTGCATCCCAGTAGCATTCAGCATCCAAAATGCAAAACTATCTATCACAGTGTATTTGTTGGGAACTTAACATGCTTAGCACCGTATGTGTTATTTTGAGCTCTGGAAACAAGAAATGTAACTGGTTTGGATGCTTTCAGGGTTTTGAGTGTCTTCCTTGAGCTTCAAATGAGAAAGGAGAAGCAAACTCCCATATAGTCAGATCTAGCAGTCTGTGGTCTATCCCCTAATTGAGTTCTCTTCAACCAGCATATTTTCATTGTTAATCAGTGGACATTTGTCCTCAGAAGAAACTAACACAAAGGAGTGTAAGAAAGGCTAAAACTGTTGAGAAATCTGAATGTTACACAAAAGACATAAAGATCAAATTGTCTGTTTTCAAAATAGCTGAACATCATGGCATCTTAATAAAGGGAGTGCTAGAATATGTTCTCCTAATAAACATCAGTAAAACCTCTAAAAATAACTACACAGATATATTCTAAGTTGATTAGCAGTAATTGAACTGACTTAATGTAGTTTGATGATGTCATGCATAATATTACTCTAATTTCTGTAGACAAGCCATTTGAGGTCCTTTTGCAGCCAGCATAAACATCTTCATGTTGCTAAACTGAACATTCAGACTAAAGCAGCAGAGCTCTGACATCTGGCTGTTTTATCTGGATTCTTTGAGCTACTGTCGCTTGCCTGTTTAGAAGCAGATTTGCAATGCAAATATCCTTGTTTTAGTGAAGATGTGGAAACTTTATAATTGTATAACAATTTAGACTGGCTAGTTGTATAATAATAATAGAATAATAAATGTGAAAGATGGAAAGGACCTTTGAAAGCATAAGGTTTCAAAGTTTCCTTGCAGTATGCATTTCCAGGGTTCTGTCCAACTAGGTTCAGGCTGCCCAAGCAATGGTGACTGTTCCACAGCCTAATTCATCTTATTAGAAGGAAGCTTGGAAAACTATTTTCCTAGGTTTAGGTCTTGGTTTTGTGTCTGCTCTTACATTTCCTTGGATATCTGCTCTTGTATTTTTACAGCCTTTAAAAGCTTGTAATTGGTTAATGCACATGGTATCTTCTTTCAAATTTTTGCAGCTTGGATTATTGCTTTTCTGGAAGTGCTTTTGTAAAGTTGTGCTGTGGGGTTCTAGGGTCTTTTGTTTGGTTGTGGAGGTTTTTTTGTTGTTGTTTTTGATTTTGTTTAGACTTGTTTTCTGAGGGCCAAGACATCCATAAATTATTTAACTATCCAGAATGTAGTGCAGGGTGTAAATATGGCTTCTACAAAAAGAAATTGCTGCATCCTTGCTCTGAGATTTTTCTATTTACTGACCTACACTGCTTTAATATAGAAGTGCCTCTAAGTTTTTCTTCATCAAACTCTATGTTATTGTCAGTTTCCTTCATCGTGTCATGGGGTACTGGTATATCAGCATTCTTGGGTGGTGTTTGATTGGGGCACCAGGATATCAGTTACTGAATATCCATTTTGCTGAGGCAGTGGAGAAATTGAACTGTCCAAGATTTGCCCTGCCGTTTACCACATCTAAAGGTCAAGAGCAACACATTGTGAGAAAATTTAATAATTTATTTCTGAAACCACAAGATTTATTTTTTTGGGGGAGGGTTTGTTGGTTTATTGTTTTTTTTTTTTGTTCTGAATGGTTGCTCAGTGAGTGATTCACTAAAGCAGTGATGTGCAAATCCTGTCAGAAATTTGCACTAACCTCCTGAAAATGTTCAAAATCCAAGGGCCCTGTTACTTACAGTCTTGCCCTTAATCAAGAGGCCTGGCAAGGCCAGAACTGTGGCTTCTGTTCTTGTATTGTTAAATATCAACAGCTAATAACGTACTTAGTTAGCACCAGCTGATTTTTTAAATGATAGCTCATGGGGGGAGAACATATCCTGTGGATGAGGGGAAGAGTCATTAACTTCCTCTTCAATAATGAAATTTAGAAGCAGGCTTCAACATGCCCGTATTTTGCCCCTTTCCTGCTAGCCTCTGAGGAGATTTCCTCTTTCTCTCATACGTTGTTTTGCCAACTGTCCTGGATTGCCTGCCCAGAGTGCTTAGCAGTTCAGTTTTCCCAGAGGGCTTGCAATATATTTTTCTGGCTTCTGCTGGAGCATGGACCTAGGTGACTGAATGTGAATGCTTTTTAAAACCTCTGTTCTGTGTGCACTTAAGTGTCTTTTCTGACCTTTTCTAGAATCAGATGCATGTCTTACAGGGTTGAGAGTTGCTGATGAAAGCTATTGTCTTCCTAGGAATAGGATACCAGTAAGACAAGGGCTGACAGATTTTGGAGTCTTTCTGTCTCTTAAAGACAAGTCTTAAGTGATTCAAATCAGAATTGAACCTATAGCGTTTTCAGAGAGGCTGACAATGCCATTTTTATGTGCAACAGTGCACTCTATTCATCAAGGAAATGACCGCAGAAATGTGTACCCAGCTGTCTCCATATCAGAAGCATCTATGCATAGCAGCTGCTGATGTTTGTGATGATCATTTCCCATCAGACCCTTCCTATTTTAGTGGATAAGCATCAAAAAAAGTAGTTAAAATCTTGGAACTCAAGGACACCTAAGAGCCAAAATCAAAACTATTTCAATAACACCACTGTTGCATTGCCTTAATCTATTTTAAATTTAAGCCAGCGCTGGATGATGTTCCCTACTCGATAGAAACATGCAGCGTGCCCTGCAGTCCTTGTCCCGTGAGTATCCCCTGCATCAAATCCTGGTCTTGACTCACTTAGTGCAGAGGGCCTCTGGGGCTCCGCAGCACCCTGCAGACCCCAGGTTACTTCCAGGCGCTGTGTGGGAGCAGGGTGCTCACATCTCCTCCAGCTGCTCAGGAGATGCCTGCGGCACTCACTGTGAAGTGTGCCTTGGCCGTTAGCAGATAGCATCTGAGCAAGGACCTGCTCTAATGCTTTGATTTGGGGGTTTTATTTTTAAATCTTTGTATCTGCTTTCATAAAGAGACTTCTTGTTTGGGGTTTGTATTTTTGTAGGTTTTTTGGTGGTGGTGGGGTTTGTTTGTTTTTTTTTTATTTTATTTTTTTATTTCCTTTTTGTACATTTTGCACAATTTTACAAGAATCACAGCTAAAGAAGAGATGATATCGTGGCCAGGGCTTTAATCTATTATTTATTAGACCTCAGTTAAATGAGGTGCCTGTGACAAAGCAGGGTGTGTGGTTTCGGTTAAGTCCCTGGGGTCCACTGGTATGCAGTGTATTAGGACTGTCAGTGCAAAGTGCGCTTAAAAGAGCTTTGTATTTGGATCATACCCCCCCCCCCCCCCCCCCCCCCCCCCCCCCCCC
>JANRGW010011674.1:0-11091 GCA_024733675.1 Psilopsiagon aymara
CCTTTGGAATTCAGCACTTTGAAAACATAAAAATAGGGTTCATTAATTAATTTGCCTCATTTTACTGCCCTGATTCTCCAGCCAATGTGGTTTATTAGTAAGGAAAGCCTGGAGAAGCATGCACCCCCTTTCCAGCTGTTTGCAGCTGCCTCGCCGCCTCTGAAACACCACAAACCTGAGCAGCAAACTCTACACAATTTAAGAGGTGAGGATTTGTTTTCCTTCCTGTTTTTCCCCCTCTTTATTTCCCCATCCAAACTTATGGATCAGAACCCAGGCAAAAGCCTGATGCTGAAGCAGTCAAACTGCAGTGCCTCCATGGGCTGCTCTCCCCATCCCAACCTCCAGCTCGGGTGTGCACCAAACCCCTCCACTTCCCCCCTTGCTATCTACCCAGTTCCTCCTCTTTTCATCCCCCAGCTCCATGTCAGTGAAGCTGCCCTTACCGTGCACCCTGTGCTGCTCTTCCCGTCTGTGCCCGCTGAGCTCAACTCACTTTTCCCAATGGATAAAGCTTTGGTAAGCGGAGCCAACGTCACTCCTGCAGGGGAGGGATAAATGGGCTTCAATGGGCTGGATAACGCTGGGGAGAAAGCAAAGTGTGGCTGGGGATAACCTTGGGGATGCAGAGCTCAGGCTCGAGGGGCAAAACCCCCTTCATACATCAGCTGTAAAGCCCTCGGTGTGTTTGAAACCAGGCTCAGCAATGCAGAGGTGTTCCTCTAGAGGTGAGTTTTACCTTATGGGAGAGAAATAGCCAGAGATGGAGCCCACCAACCGAGGTGCATGGGGCTAAATACTCTCTAATAGTCCCTAAACCCTACAACAGCCCAATGCTGCCCCCAGAATCCTCCAGCAATTTGGTTGTGAGTCTCCAAAAGGGAGCATTTCTCCTTGGGAAACTTCACAGGGATTCAGGCAGGTTTTGATCTCCTCCCTCATCGCTCCTGCTCCCCATGGAGCCCATTCCAGCAGCATTTCCCCCTGCAAAGTCCTTTAGTCTGAACAAACCAGGCTCTAACTCAGGGGGGTTCACTCTGTATTACGTTGCTTCATGTTTTGTGTCCTTCTTACCCAACAAAGCCATCCTTCACACACACAGAAAGCTTTTCTCGCTGTACAATACCTCCCCTATCAACGTGTTCAAGGTAGAGAAGGTACCATTAAAATTAGACCCCAAACCCTACAAAGATGCATTGCAAAAACTCAAAAGGAGGGAGAAAGTCACGAGTTTTAGTTCATGTCGAGGTATAAAATGGATATTGCTGCTTTAGCCCGGGAGGAAAGAGGTTTTTCCAGGTGTGATGGGGATAACAAAGCCAGTCCTGGTCCTGGGGAAGCCAGGACAATGTGCTGCAAAACCCACGTGGAGCATAAACCCCTCTATTTCTGGCTCCCCTCCTCCTGCCATCCCTCCTGCTTTCCATACAGCATCCCTCAAGAGATGCTCCTCACCACCCGCTATCCCCCCGAGCATTATTTGGCATGTTACAGCTACCAGAGGTTTGACATCGTGGTTTGCTTTTTCTTCCCTACCATTAGTGCAAATTAGAAAGGAGCAGGATGGGGGTTATGAGACCAGATGCAGGTTAAGGGAATGTGCTGGGAAAAACCAGGATTTTACTCTTTTGCTGGAAACCCAACCCTCAGTCCCCAGGTTTGGTTTCGGCAGCAAAAGCATTAAAATCCACTCCATTCACAAAAGCTTCCTGTCACCTGCGAATTATTGCGATAGGAATGTGCTTTTTTAGGTGGAAAAAGAGGAATTATTTGTGCTCTTGCCACCAAGGGGTGGGTTCTATGCAGGGAGCCCCACGTGGGCACCGCTGAAGCCCAGGATCCTCAACCAGAGCCCGGAATTGCTTGTCCCCATCCTCAGTGGCTTCATCCTGCTCATGGATTTCCTCTTTCTTTCTTTTCCCCCTGTTATTTCCAGGGATTTGGCTGAAGATGCCCAGAGCCTTGATGGGAAACCTCCCATTTGCAGATGAGGAACCCCCCGAGGATGCTGCGCAGATGAAGGCGCGGGAGGATGGGTTGGCCCAGAGCTGGAGTGATCCAGGAGGACACTGTGAGTGCTCCGGGAATGATGTGGGGTTGGGATTTGGTACAGTGCATCCTGCAGGCAAACTGCTCTTGGTGCAGTGCAGCCTGGAGCTGGTGAAGCGTTTCACATCGCCGTTGGACCTTCGGATATCTCCTCCAGCCTTTGCTCAATCATCAGCCGGAGGATGGAGTATCTAGAGAGGCAAAGGATAAGGAAAAGAGGATTTTTGCAGCACCAAGACAAGAAAACCTTGGAATAATGCATGGATTAGGGATGCAAGGCTGTGCAAACGAATGCTCAGCACCACAATAACCCCCCAGCCATGTCCTTAACTCCCAGCATCTCCCCTTGATGCAACTAAGCCCTGTGTACTTGCGCATTAGCTTCTTCACTTCGCGATCCTCCTCTTCCTCCAGCTTCTGGATGAAGCTCCTGAGGATGGGCATCTCGAATTTGATGTACTGAGCTACCTGGGTGGAGGAGGAACACCAAGGCAGGCCATGAGAAGGGCGATGCACCCACCCCATGAGGCTGAAGGCGACCTCACAGTGCCATCTCCCCTGATTTAACTGGGGAAATCAAGGACCCCCATTGCCTTTTGCAACAAACCCTAAAGGAAACCAAGTTTCCCTACACAGCCAGCTAATTATAGGGGACAAAACACCCATAAACTTCATTTGCTTTACCCGCTGGCTGCAAGACTTGGCTCCTTTTTATGGTGAGCCTGTGCAAACAGCGCCCTAAGCACAAATACACCTCAACGGTGGTTCATCGCGCTCGGATTTGAGCAGGAAGGTGGGAGAAGCCGGCAGATGGCACAACCGAGCCATTCCCACCCCGCAGCGCGTTCCCCAGCAGGAAAGGGACGAATTATGCCCGAGGCTGTGCAGCTATTGCTGTTCTGTGCTCAGATTTGAGGTGGTAAAACAGGGCTGCAGGCGTTTGCTCTTGGTTTAAAACTGCTCTTCAGGCACAGAACAAGGTTTTTTGCTATAAGATGGGGAGTTCTCACAGGGAGATGTGGGCGCAAAGAAGACCAAAAGCGCACTAAAAGCCTTTTAGAAGCGCTGTATGGAAGGAGCAGGCAGTTAACAGCAATTTGTGGCTCATATTCATGGCGAGTCTTTTATTTAGTGAAGGTTTTATACTCATTTCTATAGAAATAAATGGCTCCAGAAAGCTAAATAGAGCATTGTTCTTTGTGGATAACATTTGAGACCTTGCTGGTTCCACAGCAAACTTAAGCAGGAGGCTGGAACTGGATGAGCTTTAAGCCCCCTTCCAACCCAAACCAGGCTGGGATTTATGTCCAACCAGGATTCCAGATCCAGCTGAATCCCAAGCCCATCTTGCTCAGCAAACTCACATCATAGGTGACTTCTTCCACTTGGTCCTTCTCCATAAGGAAGACCTTGGAGACCTGCTCGCAGGGGCCCTGCAGGATGCGAGCGATCAGGGGGTAATCACTGCCCCGCAGCTTCTGCTTCTCTGCAATGCCAAAAGCACTCATGGTTGTCCCAGTGTGTGATGGGGCTTTGCCACAGATGCACTGGGGGGGGATTGGACACTCACCTCCACTGGTGTGGACAATGTAGAGCGCAAACTCCTCCGCTGAGTTCTCAATCTGAATGGAGACATAAATCACTGTTAAAAGGCCTCATTTCCACCTGAGGTTTTCACAGCTTTAAAGAATATACCCCATTATTTCCCTCTGCCATTGCATTTTGTACCCATGGGATACAAATGCCCCATGCAGAGCATCCCAGGAGCATCAAGGTGGGAAACCTGAAGTACCTTGAACTTATTGAGCAGCAGTTTGAGGACCTGGGGGGTCGTCATCGTGCTGTTGATGCGGACGTTGGTGATGGAGCCGTATGCCGGCGTGAACACGGATGTCTGTGGGATGCAAAGTCCATTTAAACCTTGGATTTCTCCAATGGGGATGGGTTGTGGGGGGCGTGGGGCTCACCTTGTGGTTATAGAAGTGCCCGTTGATGGAGAAGCGGTGGCGGCGGATGCGCCGCTGCTCGCTGGGGGTGCGGGCGCTGCCCCTGTGCCGTACCCCAACATCGCTCCGTGTCCGCATCAGTTGCGGCGTCTCCTCCGCGTGTGATTTAGTGCCTGGAAAAATCAGAGGAGAGCACTGAGGAGCCTTTCCCTGCTGCAAAAGAGCTGCTGGGAATCCCCCCATGGGTGCACATGTGGGACTGCCCAGCACAGATTTAACCCACCAGGTTAAACCATGGCAGGTACTGGTTTATTCTCTTAAAGGAGACCATTAACTCATAATGAACTGCTTAAGTCCAGGCTGGTACCTGGATAAAGCCTCTTGTCCCATGGGCTGGAGCATCTTTACTTGCTTTTTCATTATCTAACATCTGTATTTTTCTCTTTTCCTTTAATGAGAGCAGACAAACGAGGCCAGCGCCTCAGACCTCTATGTGAAAACTGGCCTGGCTCCAGATTATTATAAACCAGCTCTTCATCCATTTTTAATGAACCTCTGGGGCTCAAGCTTGGATGTTTTCATTCCAAGCATGTCTGCAGCAAGACAAATCTCTCCTCTCCAGATGCACACCACAGGCCACAGTGACTAAGCACGCAGGGGGAGCTGGACACGCACGTTATGCACTGATTTGAGCAGGCTTTTAGAGGGAGAAATGGGATAAAAGAGTTCTTTCTTATGCACTGGCAGAGGATTAACGTCATCGGGCTCAAATAGCTGCTGGGGTGGCTCTACAGCACGAAGTGGTGCGGGTATCACCAGAACAAGCTTGAAATAAGGAGCGGGGGGGAATCAGTTTTGTGCATGGACAGATCACAAAGAGAAAGGGGAAAAGCTGGAGGATGAAGGATGGGGCAAAGGGTTTCATGGATCAATGAGTTTTGCACTTTCCAAGCCGGGACGTGGATGAGCATCCTGGAGCTGGAAGGATTGGCTGGTTCTTCTCTGTTTGCAGGGTGTATTTCCATACAAATATCACCACCACCACCCAAAAAAAACCCACTTTATAAGAAGCAGGAACACCTGCAAAATGCCCTGATTTAATGGGAAAAACGCATAAAGCCGTTTTTCCCGGTGGGAATTGCTGGTGAGATGCCTTGTGCTCCAAACAAGGGGTTAATGAAGCGCCAGGAGATGGGCTCTTCCCCCTCCATAAGGAGGAGAAACGAGGGAGGGGAAAACACTTGGCAGCAGTGTTGACTTCCCCATGGCAACGGAACTTCCCAACAGCCCTATTCTTCTTCCCTAAAAGCAGAGCCTCCGGGAAGGGGAAGTGCCGACATCCTTTTCCCTATGATCCCACGAGGCTCTTTGCTCCATCCCCCTATTTCTTTCCAAGCTCCTCTTCACCACATCCCTTCCCTGAGCAAAATCCTTTTGGGAGGGTTTCTGCCCATCAGGGCAATGGCTTAAAGGAACCTGGGGGACAACGGGGACACGATTGCTGGAGAAAATAAATCCCCGTTTTCTCCAATGAAACTGGAGCATGAAGCAGCTGCTCCCAATTCCCAGCCAAATCCATCCGGATCCGTGCCCGGCTCACCTGCACTGCTCCGGGGAGCCTCCGTGTTTGGCACAGCCTCTGTATCTGTGACCTGGATGTCCGGCAAGGTGCTGGGCTTCAGCACAGACCTGGCAATGGATAATGAGGGATGCTCTGTGAGCGAAGAGCTGCAGCAGGAATGAGAACCGGGATAAGTTCCCCTTTGAGCCCCCATGCTGTTGTTTCCAGGATGGCAAGCAGCCTGTTCTCCCTCGGATTTGGCAGATAACCATCCCTTAGGGTTGCAGCACAAGCTAGTTGTCCCAGATAGCCATCCTGTCATCCGAATTTGGATCCCAAATAGTCATCCAGTAAGTCCCAAATCCCATCATGTTCTGCTCCCAGAAAAGTCATTGGAGGCTCTTATCCCAGCTGCCCTTCCCAGGAAGGGATGCTGAAGCCTGAAGCTGCCTTTTAGCAAGCTTCAACACCCAATCTGCACAAGCAAAGCTGAACCTCCCCATTTTCCCCTCTTTTTTCCCTAGTTCCATGTTTTTTCTCCCCCTGCTCACCCATGTGCTCCCAGGTTGCATCCCGAGTGCCAGGAGGAAGAGGATGGCGGAGGGCGGATGCGCTGGTTGTCATCCTGCATCTGCAGGCGGATGGGTCGCCGCAAGCCCCAGGAGATGTTCAACAGCCCCTCCACGATGAGTTCACCTTCCTCCTGCGCAAGAGATGGGCAGCTCATGCTCCAAGATACGAACACCAAGGAATAGTGCCAAGAAATGATGCTTTCAGTGGGAATAAACCCCAATTCCATCGGGTTTTGGCCGCTGGGTCCCTGCCCCAAGGGGGTTTCTTACCTCCCGGTGCCGCAGCTGCAAGTTCTGTCCTTCATAGTAGATGTTGTACGTCTTTAAGTGTAAAAGCAGCTCATTTCTGGGAGGAAAAATGGGAAAGATGCTGAGAAAAGAGGTGGAGGAGCACGGGGGGGTACTGCAGGCACCGCACGGTACCCCTGAATTGTGGGAATGTGGGAGAAAGCAGGAATTGCTCCCAGTGTCAGCCTGAGTGATGAACCTGCATCACTGCTGGGGGACCCAAACCAGCTTCATTTGAGGCAAATCTGGGACTTTTGCTGCCTTAAGATATCCCTTGGTGGGGGGTATATCCACTGTGGGTTCAACCCTCAGAGGGAGAAGCTCCCTGCAACCATAAACCTTGGAAAAAGACACAAGGAAACCTGTCAGACCTTGTGGGATCTGGTCACAAGGCTGGAAAAAGCTATGTATTTTGGGAGCATCCAAGCCCTTGGGTCATGCTGGAGTCACAAGTTATCATAGGAGAGTTTATCACATCCATCAGCTCCTCGCTCCGGAGCCTGACCTTAGGCTTGGATTAAGCCTGAGCCTTGCTCCAGTTGCAAATGAATAATGAACATTAAAAGTAATCATTAAAGATAACCCATTCCCAGCTCTGAATCCCGGGAAGTGATGCCCCTGGCATTCCATCACAAAGCTGTCCTTAACTCAGCTGGGTGGCTTGAGGATGCTCAGCACCAGCAGACCAGTATAAAGAAGCACAAATCACAGGGATATGGGGCTTGAAGGAAGAAAAAAGAGGGGGGAAATAGCACAAAGCTGCTTTATCTCCCCCAAAAAATCCTCCTTGGAACTTGGGAAGCATTTTACTTCTTTGCCAGAGCACAAAAGAACAATTCCTAATAGGGACTTCTAAAGCAAACCCTCTGTTTCATGAGCTCCATGAACTATTTCATGGTTTATCGAAGCATTTGGCCACGCTCCTATGAAAAAACATCTCCAAATCCCACCAACAACCCCATTGTTTTAAAGGAAATTGCCATTTCTTACCCCAAAATGGCTTTCCCAATCCAAATCAAGTTAAATCCCAGGGTCTCTCCACACCCCCCAGCTCAGATTCCCCTCCCGGAACATTGCAGTTAACTTCCCATCTCCCGGTACTGATGGCATTCCTGTGTTCCAGCCCTGCCAAGGATCTTACTTGGAGATGTATTTGTCCTTCCCGCAGGGAACCGGGTACTCGCAGCCTCCGTAATCCATCCTCCCGCTCTTCTTTCATGGGAACTGAATTGCAAAGAGGGAGGAGAGAAAGGCACCGGTGTGAGCCGCCCCGACAGCGCATCCCTGATGCGCACCCATGGAGATGGGAGCAAAGGAATAAAGTGCCTGGGATGTGGGATTGCTCTTGGGAGAAAGGCTCCGGCGGATGCAGCCGCGGGGGGAAGTTTGAGGTGATTCCTGTGGGAAAACTGATGGGAATGAGGGAGGGGAAATCAGATAAGGGGAGAGGTGGTGCAAGCTCACTGAATATTTAATACTGGTGGGGATACGCTTACACTGGCATTTGCATTTGGAGCATCCACAGATGTGTCCTGGCAATGCCAGACCGGGAAATGGGAGGGTTGTCAGTGGGATTTGTCCCTTTTCTGCCTTTATTTTACTCAGGATTTGAGACAAAGCTTTGGACAAGGAACCTGGATCCAACTGGATCAGCATCTGGACCTTATCGGACCAGTGGGGGCAAGGGCTGGTTCCTTTACCTTGGTTTTAACAATGCTGTTTCCTCCAGCATCAAAACATCCCAATTTCTCTTCTATAAACACCTGGAACCCCCCTCCCAAAATCCCACATTGGGAACAGCCCCGGGTTGGAGCCTGAGGGTGACTGTGGATGCTCCAAAGTGGGATTAAAATGAGATTTCATGTGAAAGCCTCAGGGTCGCTCACGGGCTTTGGGAATAAGGCACTGGAGAGACCTGGAAGTGCAACATCAGGGTTGGTTCTGAGCGATGAGAAAGGGCATCTCAGGACGTGCTTTTCCTTGGGTGTTTGTGGGAATTCCTAAGGACAGGCTTTCATCTTCCCAGGGTCTCTTCCCTCATCCCAAAAGGAGAAACCAAGGCAAGAGAAGAGCATTTGATCTGCAAAACATTGTTTTCTTCCACCTCCCTCCTCAGCACGTGCTTCCTCCTGATCCCATGGGAAACAAGCCTGTTTTCCTGCAAACCCCATCCCACAATGACATCCAGGCGGATAATTGACTTAACCAAGGCCGTGCCCTAAAACCTGTGTCGGAGGAGGAACCTGCCCCATAAGCTCGGCACAGCGGCAATTCCTGCTTCTTATCCCGCACTTTGGGATGTATCCCAGCACATGGATTCTATGGAATAGCAACGCTGTTGTGTGTCACCACGGAGGAGGTGGCAAAAGCAAAGCTGATGTCTGAGCGGGCAGAAGGAGGCAGGGGAAGGGCAGGAAATGGGCCCAGCCCCGGGGCTCCAACTCTGCCTGGGGAAAGCAGAAGAGAAACCCGGAGCCTCAATAAACCCACACGGAAGAGCTGACAAAGCTTTGGGTTTCCTGAGGAGCCAGGGGAGCATCCAACATGGCAAAGCGGCATCAACCTCCTCCTGTGCCACATCCATCCGTGGAATCATGGAATCAACCAGGTTGGAAAAGAGCTTTGAGCTTATCAAGTCCAACCCTTCCCCAGCACTGCCAAAGCCACCACTGACCCGTGTTAGAGCCTTCTCTTGTCCAGACTGAACCCCCCCAAGGTCCCTCAGCCCTTCCCCATCACATTTGTGCTCCAGCACCTCAATGCCTCTGTTGTAGTGAGGGGCAATGGTATCAGGAGGGGATTTGGAGGCAGTTTTGGGATGGATGCTGAGGGACCTCAATCTGGGGGTTACCGGATGTGAGATACAGAAACGGCAGAAACAAGCACCTCGCTTGCGGGTGCCCCTGAAAGAGGATGGAGCCGCTCTGGGGAAGTCCCCATTGAGGCCCTGCTGCTCAGAGGGAGGGGAAATGACACATGGGCTGCCTGGCTGATGCAAAATGGGGCCAAAAATACCAAAATGGGTGAAAACCACCACCTTCCAGCAGCACAGCTTTTGGCACCGCAGGGAGCTTCACCCCATGGCACTGTGGTGATACAAAAGGATGAAGCTAAAGCCTTGGTTCCCTCTGAAGGGATGTTGGGATGAATCCAGTGGGGAAAACACACTCCTGTTAGGCTGAAGGGGTGCCCCAAAAGGCAAGTTCATCCCCCTGTGTTGAGGAGCCTGGTTTCCTGTTTGCCACCACCTTCACTCCGTCATCACATCCCCTTCTGAGCAGCAAAAAAGGGACCAATTCTTCCTTATTTGGGTCCTGAGAGCACAGGCCTGGGTGTGCATGGGGTTGGGGATCCCCAAACAGATCCCAGCCACCACCGTGCCCCTTATGTGCTACCGAAAAGGCTGGAAAAGGCCAACATCAAAGGGCTGGAACCACGGGAACTGCCCAACCCATTGCTCAACCTCCGCTGTCTTCATTTCCTGCCTCAGTTTCCCCACCCTGAGCTGATGCGTTCCCTCTGCTGCTGCCTCGCAAAGAGCATTTAAACCCCTTCAGATCCAATGGATTCCCCCTGCACACGTGGCAGAAGGATTTCAGCCCTCTCTGCCCCCCAACACGAGCCACCAGCTGCTCCCATAGGAGTTTTTCAGACCTGATGGGCTCCCGGCTCCTTCTCCTCCCTAAAACCAACCTTCCCAAGGCCCTTCCCCACATCCATGCGGCTCCATGGTGCAGAGGGAGCTTGGCCATGCTTAAGGCACCTTGCATGGAGCAGGGATTAGAGCTCACTTGTACTGAGCTGTGGGGGGGATGCATAACACAAACTCTACCAAAAGTATAGGAAAAACAACCCCAAAGACCATGTTTTCAGCAGGAAAAGGGCGGCATTCCCTGCTCCTTCAAAGAAAGGAGCAATTTTCAGGGGGAGTTTGCTTTCTTGGCCCCCTCCCGATGCTTTGGCAGCATCCCCACTGCCTCTTTGGCATCTCCCTGCTCCCCCCGGCCGTGCAAGGGATTGTGGGAATATCCCGCTGCCGGGGGAGGCCGTGATGCTCCCTCTGCACAATCCCTGGTGCTTTCCTGCATCCCGGGTGGCTTTTAACCAGCCCAATGGCGCCTGGACCCCAATGCAACCACCAGCAGAGCATCATCCGGAGACCACAATTCCCCCTTGGAACTCCGAGCCCCTGCATGTGATACAACCGAGTGCTCTCACCCCGTCCTGGCAGATCCTTTGGCTCCACGGATGCTCCCACAACCTGATGCTGCCGCGGCTCCAGCCCAAGGCTTTATATTGAGGCTGGAATTCCGTCCGGCATCCCTACGCGCCAAGGTGCAGCAGCTCCATTGTTTTCCACTCCACTATTGTTCTCCAGCCCTGTCCTGCGGAGGGAACAGTGGGGCAGCGGTGAGGAGTGGCGGAGCCACCGGTGGGTGATGCTATGGGGTTGCCCCCTCGCTTGGGGACCAGCAAAGGGACCCATTGGACACACTCAGCAGGTCGGACCCCCCCTGCGAAGAGCTGGTGGCCAACAGAGGCTTGTTGCGGGCTATGAGAAGGGAGCTGGTGGCTCCCACCCCCGGTGTGATGGGAACCGGGTTTGGGTCCTGAGGGACCCCGGTGATGCCCACGGGGGTCGGTGGATGCAGAGGGGACCGGATGCCCCCCTCTT